>JAOTRH010387303.1:0-35394 GCA_034768845.1 Heliamphora exappendiculata
ATTTGTGAAGTTATGTGGATTAAAAGAATGTTAGAAGAGTTGAAGGCTTCAGATTCGCTGCCCATGAAGTTATACTGTAATAACAAGGCAATAATTTCAATCGCTCACAATCCGGTTCTTCATGACAGAACAAAGCATGTAGAAGTGGATAAACACTTTATTAAGGAAAAACTTGACAGCGGACTGATTTGTATGCCATATATCCTAACTAGTGAACAGATTGCTGATGTATTTACTAAGGGGATGCATAAGAAGCAATTTGATGTTTTGATGGGCAAGATGACTAGAGAATATATCTTCAAGCCAGCTTGAGAGGGAGTGTTGGAAAATTAGGAAGATATGGCTGATTGTATGGAGGTAATTAGGCAAGATTGTATGGCTATAAATTAGAAAGATATGACTGATTGTATGGCTGATTATATGGCTGTAAATTAGGGAGTAATTAGTCAATAATTATAAATTAGGAATGTATCTTTATTAGGTAGATTAATTAGTGATTCATTTATTAGTTTAGACTCTTGTAATTTCTATAAGTAGAGATTAGTGTAATTCAAGATTTGATTGAATGAATGAGAAAATTATTTCCAAACTATTCTCTCTGCCTACAGAGAGAAATGAGGACAATTTTAGGAGCTATACACGAGCTTATAAGGACGTTAAGAGAGTCGTTAGAGATCTTAAATTGAAAGCTTATGATAATTTTTATACTGGATTCGATAGTAAAGAGAGAGAAAAGAATATAAACCCACTAAGTGAAGAGAGAAAAACAAGAGACCTTACTTAAGAAAAGAATGTATTAAGAGACATGTATAATGGAGTCGCCAAGATAATTAGATCACTTGTAGGAGAAACAAGTGAATTCCCAGTTATTGTAGGATTGCATCAAGGATCGACTTTGAGTTCTTATCTTTTTACCTTAGTTATGGATGAATTGACTAGACATATTTAAGATGATGTCCTATGGTGTATGTTATTCGCTGATATATTGTCTTAGTGGATGACATTAGGAGTGGAGTTGACGCTAAGTTTTAAATGTAGAGGGAAGCTTTGGAGTCAAAAGGATTTTGAGTAAGTAGGAATAAAACTGAATATTTGGAATATAATTGTAGCAATAATAGGAGTATTAAATAGTGAAGTAGTAAATATTCAAAATCAAGAGATACCTAAGAACGAGTATTTTTCTTATCTAGGTCTGATTATTAACAAAGATGGAGAGATTGTAAATGATGTAATTCATAGAATCAAAGTTGGTTCGCTAAAGTGGAGGGGTGCTTCTAGCTAAGGATCAAGATTTTATTTCGGTGTATTGTTTCGATTAGTATGGAAGCAGAAACATTTCGAAAAGTTTTCAGAACTTTTCAAATATGACAAAATTAGAAATGTTTAAAAATGTAAGGTTAAATCTATGTATTAGAGACTAATAATTGATCAGTTAAACATATGAAAATTTATGTAGTTATTCACATAAGAGAATAAATATAAAATTATAAAAATCAATGCTTTATGAATTAATATTTTTATTATAATCAAATGCTTAATGATTTTCTAAAATTGTGTAATATCCCAACAAAATAAGGTGAAATTTTTTACTTAGGCTGTAGTGATACTATCAATATTACTTTTAATGAACTAAAAATCAACCATCTGTAATTTTCTAAAAGATAAGTTATGAACTTATTGAAACTAACTGAAAATATTATCCTTAACATAGCATAATGGCGTAAAAGGATTCATGTAGCCGACCTCAATTGATTGGGACAAAAGCTTTGTTTAGTTTAGTTTGGTTTGGTTATGTCCCCACCTTGCTTGTATCAAAGAAGCACTTGAGAATTTTATGAAAGTGTAAATGTCGAACTCATGTCATGCAACGATATTTGTTCCCGTAACACATATGTCATGCATCCGAACGTATAGTGTGTTTACTTATTTTTTAGAATTGGGAGCCCTTTGGATGCTCAGAGGTCAGGCTTGTCTATTGCTCAGATACAAATGGCTGATGGAGAAAAGAGAGAAACAATATATGGGTATGATGGAGAGAGAATAAGAAATTAGGGTCTCTCTCTTAGGGTTTTCTCTCTTATTCACATGTATTTATACTAGATATTCACGTGTAGTTATTTAATCTTTCGGACTGGGAGCACTTTGGATGCTCAGAGGACACGCTTGTCTATTGCTCGGATACATATGGCTGAGGGAGAAAGAGAGAAACAACGTATGGGTATGATGGAGAGAGAATAAAAGGAAGAAAGAATTCATGGAAGAAAGCCTATGCTTTCCTACACTTGCCCAAATTTGAGATGTCACGAGATTTGGAAAGAAAGTTGGGCAAGTATGATTAATATATAATTGATCTTCTCAGATTAAATGGACATTTCTTCACAGCAGCAAGAACGACATCCCACATGTGATGCGCAATCTGTGCAACAGCCTTTGCTTCAGGAGAGGTTAATTAATTTCTCCTCATAACAGCTCCTTATTACATCCCTTTTTGACAACTGTATCTTATTTAGAGATTAAAAACATATCATTTTCCTGTGCATTAAAGAACAATCAAATAGAGATATAATGAACATTTCTTTCCTGTTGAAGTGTTTTGGTAGCATCTGAATGTTACCTATTCTTTTGCCTGTCATACAGCCACAGGATGGAATATCCTGAATGCATGCCCCTATCTCTATTTGCATATGCATGCATTTCTATAATTCATTGCAATTACCATTAATGTGCAGTGGTCATTGATAATTAAGGATAAGTCACTTCGAATTTTTTATCTATTATGTTGCTATTTCCATGCTATTATGTTGCTATTTCCATGCTTGGTTAGATGATTAAATATACTACATTAGAACATAGCAGCTGAACAATTGATGGCTTATAATATTAATTTCATGTTCATTTTTACTTTGTAGATTAAAACAATGAAGGATGTGTATCTACCGGAACTGAAAGAAATGTACAACACGATTGACCAAACACTACAGCAGGTACTTCATCAATAACATTATTTGCTTTGTACTTTGCCGTCTTTCCTTATAAGCAAGTAAAGATATGTTGCATAGCAAACTATTTTGCGACACCTCTGACTCTTCTTTGTAATTTATGTTCTTCAGCTTGATTCTAATCCCCAACATCTCTGACCCTTCTTCATTATGTGCTTTGTAGTTCGCTGTCTTTCCTTATAAGCAAGTACAGAATCTACAGATGTGTTGCATTGCTAACTATTTTGCGACACCTCTAACTCTTCTTAATTTATATCCTTCAGCTTGATTCTAATCCACAACACCCAAGGACAGCTGATTACGAGAAGATCAAAGGAAGAGAGGATTCATTGAAGAAAGCCTGTGCTTTCCTACACTTGCCCAAATCTGAGATGTCACGAGATTTGGAAAGAAAGTTGGGCGAGTATGATAAATTTATAAATGATCTTCTCAGATTAAATAGACCCCAAAGGTCCATTTCTTTATTGCAGCAAGAACGACATCCCACATGTGATGTGCAATCCGTGCAACAGCCTTTTCAACCGCGATTCCAAAATCCTATAGTGCGGTTAAATGGAAACCAAACTATTCCCCATTTCCAATCAATGAGCTCACATCACTCTGTAACAGCATTGGAAAAGAACAATGTAACAAGCTTGAGAAATGCATCAACAATGTCATCTGAGGAACCAACTTCACAGCAAAACTCGATGAATTCAGAACATCCTGGTACCGACTTGGTTTCAGGTCAGGGAAATACTGTGACTTTATTGTTACAAAATCCTGGAAGCACCTCACAAAGTGGAGGTAATGTGCCACGTGGGATAAATAATCACCTTGGATTGAATTATAATATGCTTCAGAACATGTGTCTCCAACAACCAAATGAACAGAAAATGATAAAAGCTCAACAGGCAAAGCAGCAGTTTCAACAGTGTCAAATGACAAAGCAATTAATGCAACAGAACAAGAAGATGGAAGGGCAGCATCGTCAGGAGAAGTTACAGGCACACCAGATTCCACAGATTCATCATTTGAATAAAATAAACCGCGTGAAAGTAAGAGAAGGAATGAATGCTAAATCCGGGAATTATCTGCAAAACCACTCTGTAGGAAAGCTTTCAGTGAATAGCTCCCATATTGTGAAGCTTGAACCTACATCCTATATTTCTTCACCGCAACTCCTTCAGAACACATCCCCTCAAATTATTCATCCTTGTTCCTCAAAGATTAGCCAGAAAATATTGCAAACATCTTTTACAAATTCTGAGAGTCATTTGCGTTCTCCAAATTCAAGGTCTTTTGGTCCTTCTCCTTCAACTTCCTTGGCTGCATTCCATATTAAAGCGGACCCAAATAAACTTACATCCAGTGTTTCTTCACACTCAAATTCTGGAGATGTTGGACATCAAGAAACATCTGGTGCACTAGCTCTGGACTCATCCTTTGTGATTTCCACTCATGGGCTATCACCCTCCCACTTGCTTGCAAAAAGAGATTACCTTGATGGAAATCATAATCATGTTTCAACAACTGATTTTTGTGAACCAAAGGATACTGGGGAACATATTCAGCGATTAATCAAAGTGGTTAGTTTACTGTGTTGTGACTTTGCTAGTTGATGCATAACTCTGTATGAATGAGACTTACTTTATTTCTTAATTGTAGGTAAGATTGATGTCAGACAAAGCATTATGTGCTTCTCTTCGTGAAATGGAGTCAGTTGTGAGAATGGTTGACAGGACAGCAGGATCAATACCAGGTAATGGATCTCAATCTGCAATTGGTGGGGATTTGGCGGCAGTGGCTAATTTTCTTTTACGAGGTGAAAATCTAGGTGGGAATTCTAGGACAATGAAAATGAGGCCCTATTCAAGAGTAACACCATCAAACATTGTGGCGGCAGGCAGCATAACTGAGAGTTTCAAGCAGTTAACTGATCGTGAGACATGCAATGAGGAGTCAACTGCTAAATCTCGGAACAAGAGGCTTAGAATTGAGGTATGGTACATGTGGGAATTTCTTTTGATATGACAAGATGCTATTGATGAAATATTTTCGTAATCGCTATACATCATTGATAGAAAAGAGAGCAAATAAATAATCTATTATTCCATTGATAAAAAAAGAGGCTTAAACATAAACATAAGTTATAGAATATAAATAGGACAAAATCTAAAATTCTAATTAATCTTAATGAATAAACTACTATTTTGCTAACAAATAAACAACAGAATAACCAAAAAAGTACACTCACCTCCCTTCCCATAGTTATGATGCGAGTTTGGTGAGCAGTGAGAGTTTGTTAAGTAAGAACCGAAAGCAAGTCGAAGTGTGAACCTTGGTTAAGAAATCGGCAAGTTGCAATATCGAGGAGACGAAAGGGAGATCAATAGTACCAAGCTGAAGATGCTGACGAATAAAGTGACAATAAATCTCTCTGTGTTTTGTATGCTCATTGAAGACAAAGTGATGCGCAATTTGGATGGCACTTTTGTTATCACAATAGGGAGAAAGTAGGAGAAAAGAGAGAAACATCCAAATTAGAGAGGAGCCAGCAGAGCCGAACAATCTCAGCGGCAGCTTCAACAGTAAAACTAGCAATAATAGACTGTTTTTTGCTCTTCCATAAAATGAGGGAGTCACCAAAAAATGCGCAAAAATTAGTAGTAGACTTGCGATTAGACACATTGCCAGCTCAATTAGTATCAGCATAAATTCGAAGAGTCAGTGATGAAGAAGAAGACAAGAACAAGCTCTCAAAGATGGCACTAGGAACATAACGCAAAATGCAAAGCAAAGCTACCAACTGAGTGTCGTGAGATGCGGAGACAAATTGACTTACCACATGAACAACATACGCAATATCAGAATGAGTCAAACTATGATAAACTAAACACCCAACTAACTCTCAATAGATAGTGAGATCCTCAAGAAGAATGCCATCAGAAGAAGAGAACTTGACATGTAACTCAATAGGAGTATCTATAACCTTGTCATCAATGAAGTGAGCACAACAGATCATCTCGTTTACATATTTGGATTGAGACAAGAGATGGTTCTTAAAGGAAGAAACAACCTCTATACCAAGAAAGTATCGCAGATGACCCAAATCTTTCATTTAAAATGAATGAAACAAATGTTTCACTTCAGATATAGCAAAAAAATCAGAACAAATGGTCTTCTTTTGTCCTAGCTCTATGTTTTCTTTTTGGATAAGTAAATGGTAAGTGCCATGTTTCCCTTGCTTAGATATTGTATCATGGTTTTTAAGACTCCCCCCTTCTTGGATTGTAGAATCCTGTAATCCTTTACTTTTTACCTTTTGTCCTAGGAATTTTGGATTTTGGGGTGACATGTTCTTAGGCCTTGGAAACTACGCTCTATGAAGTTGGCGCTTCTGTGACAAAAACCTAATACTGGGATTATTGCATTCATGACATTTGTTCTGGGAGTTTGGGGCTACTTGTTTTCGAAAAACAAGGTACTACAACAGGAGTACTGATCGATTGGTTCCAAACCCGCTTGATCGGTTTGCACAGATACTATAACCTATCAAAGATCGTCTGATAGAGGATTGAAATAGATTGATCACTGATCGATCGGTCTCTTTCGCAAACACCCTTTTAAATCTATTCGGTTTAGGGTGGCCGCCAGCATGCGTGTGGAATATAGTGAGAGAAATCAATATTTTGAAGCTGTATGCTTTTAGGTTGATGATTCAATAGATTAAGAAGACCTTCAAGAAGATCATCAAGCTGCTGGCACTCAACCTTCCAATTAGCTCAGGTAGATATTGGGTAGATTCTCAAGAGGTGAAATCCATGGTGGATTCTAGCGGCACTCAAGCACAGTTTGTTGTATGAGGATTTGGTAAGAGTTAGGTTATGTCCAGTAAGTTGTGGATTCAACTTGTTTTTGTAAGAACTCTTGTAATCATCTTATTCATAGTGCTTGATTTCCCTAGACCTGGATTGGTCCGTGGTTTTAACCCATGTTGGGGTTTTCCACATTAAAATTTCTGTGTCTTTGTGTGGTTGTGTTTTCTTAGTTATTTCCTTTGATATACCGCTTTGTGCAAATCAAATCTAAAAATGTGTTTTTCAAATCTCTCTATAAATGGGGTCTTCCCTCATACATTCAAGGATTTTTTGGGCCTCCACCTGTCATCAGCTGAGCTCAAGTCTCCGCATCGCTCTCTTTCTCTCTCTTTAGCGTCCCTATCTCTCTCATTTCCCACCTTTGGTGGTCTTTGGCCATTATTGTGCCAGTCATCTTCTAAGAGGGCCCATGGTCTGCCTGTGTCACCAACTACCATCCATATAGTACTTTCATCTGGTAATCTCATTTCTTGAATTCTTCGTAATAATCTTTGATATTCCTATTTTCTGGACATACTTTTGGGTTTCTGATATTTGTTCCATGATGTAGCTGGTATTTTTTTGTCTTGCAAATTGTTCTGCTACCTTGAGTTTTCAATGCATGTGAAATCTATGATAGAAGGAACTTCCTTAATTGGTGTAGTGTCTAATAAACTTGGAAGTATATAGCACGAGTGGTTGCCTTGACTATGGCCAGTTCATTGAGCTTGACAATTAAAACACACAACAATTAAATTTTAATTTCCCGGTTAGTTATTTTGACCTGCTGCGCTTAAACCACTAGACACGTTAGCATTTCCAATTTAACCAATACATCAATTCTACTTAGATTAAAAATCCATAATTTACCTCTAACCATTCTCATATGTAAATGTAGACTGTACGGTGTTTTATCCAGCAAAGACTTCATTATTATATTAAATCCTCCTACAGTCTAAGATTGAATTCTATTCATTACCAGCCTATTAATTAAAGAATCGCAGAGGGTTTCATATTTGGAGTTATTTTGTACTTTGTTTTTCAACTTTCTATTTAGTACCAAACCAAACCAAACTAAGCCTTTGTCTCAATCAATTGGGATCGGCTATATGAATCTTTTTACGCCATTTTACTCTATTAAGGGTCATATTTTCATTTAATAGATTCATATCTTTTCTTAATACGGCATCCCATGTCAATTTAGGTCTACTCCCTTAGTGTTTTCATTGCTCATGATTTTATCGTTTTTTCTTACTACTGCATCAATTGGTCTACGTTGTATGCGTTCAAATCATTTTAATCTGTTTTCTTTCAACTTGTCCTCAATTGGAGCGACCCCTACCATTCCACGAATCTTTTCTTTTTTAATTTTATCTATTCTAGTCTTACCACACATCTACCTTAACATTATTATTTCCGCAGCACTCATCTTATTTATGTGATTCTTTTTAGCCGCCTAACATTTAGCAACTTTCTATTTATTCCGACATGAAAAGGCGTGCCCTTGTTTTTTAGTCCTCTCTCTATTTTTTGAAGTTCTAAATGACAAGAAAAGGGAGAGGCTTTGGTTAGCCTTTCTTTTCTAGGTCTTATCCGACTTGCCCGTGGTAAATAAACAAAAGAGGAAGCGGTTCAAGAACTAGGTGGCTATTTGTGAGCTACATGGAGTTGATATCAACAATGCAAACATTTAATTCATACTATTTGAGAGACATAATGGGGTATAAATTGAGCTGATATGTGTTTATGATTGTTGAGTTTTCTCTTAAATTTGTAGTTCGAACTTTATTCATGGTTTTGGTGGTTTGACTTAGTAAGGATAAGAATGAGTAATCAGAGAGCTGCAAGGAATTTCATTAATAATTGGCCACTTTCATCTATTGGAACAACTAATTGAATATAGCAGATCCTTTTAGGAGGTCCCAATGACTATAGATCAAACCTATCCACTATTTATAGTTCGATGGTTGCTTGCTCACGAACTAGTTGTTCCCATTGTTTTCCATGGGAAACAAAAAAATCTTCGTTGTATGTGGGCTTTTAGTGTGTTTTATTGTTAAATATGGCCCTGACTTTGTCGATCAATCTATCTATAGGATATTATGCCCTTATTGTTACAAAATACAGTTCACGGGGAGATAAAGAAATAGATTGAACTAATTACTTGTGTGTCACCTTCCAAGGGAGGTGCTACGGCTCGAATCCATAGTAGATCCTATTTCTAATAGGAGCAGTTAACAATTGAATCTGATTTCTCCATTTTATCATATATACAATAAATAATGTGAAAAGAAGGCCCGACTCCAAGTTATTCAAGAATAGTTGTGTTGAGTTTCTAGACTCCTTGCTAGGATTAATTAGTTCTATATCTCAATAGGGGTAGAGAAGGGATATAACTCAGTGGTCGAGTGTCACATTGGTGTAGTGGATAACATGGGTGATTTGGAAGGTATGGATTCCTATAAATCCACTCATGTAGTGTTTCATTAAATAATAGACGTCAAAATCCATTTGTATAGATATCTACTATATATAAAATGATAAAAAAATTAGTTAATGTCTTAGATTGTTTTGCTCATGATGTATAAAAGCATTCCTTAGCCGCAATACCATGAAACTTGTTTTTGAAACTATTCTTGAATAAGTATCTCTGGGTGCACAGAAAATGTAGCGCCAAAAAAATGCATGGCGCGACAAACCAACTATATCACATTGTGTCAGTCTATTCCAAGAATTGATTCCCTTGAGAATGTTATCCTTTTCTTCATTACCTTATCAGTATCCAATTTGAAATTTTCTACTCAACATAATTGTGAATTTTTATCAACATCAGTATATTTGTCTTTGGATGTTAGTGAAGCAGGTGGCAGTTGCCATTTTATCGGTATTTTCAATTATTGGTATTGTTGAAAAATCTCGTACACATACATATTTATAAGGTAAAATATGAATCTTCATGAATATATTAAAATCTAAATGCAGAGTTTTGGTTGGCAAATTCTGTGGCAAAAGAGAAACCCATGTTAGTATGTTAGTCTATTAACTTCTATCTTAAGAAAGTTTTTTATTTTTCAATACAAGAACTAAGACATCATAACACAGGTCTATCTTAATAAAGTTTTATTTTTTCAATACATGAGCTAAGGCATCAAGTTAGATTTCAAAAACAAAAAGGAATAGAGTGAATGAGAGAAAGAATCAAGAGACGACTAATGATAGAACATCCAAAATTATGGCTACCGCTCTAAGCATCATTATTTATACAAATATAGAGACAAGATTACATAAATACCCCTATACTAGACTAAGCATAATACTTAACACTCCCCCTCCAATTGGTGTACAGATATCCCTCCTGCCCAATTTGCATATAATAGCATGAAACCTTTTGCTACGAAGTCTCTTAGTGAAAACATTTGCTAGTTGATCTTTAAAATTCACAAAATGGATACAAATCGAATCCTTGTTCAACTTTTCTTTGATGAAGTGCATATGCGTTGTTCTGTCATAATGAGCTGGGTTATGAATAATGTTGATGACATCTTTATTATCACAATATAATCTCATTGGAACGTTACCATACACACCCAAGTCTCTCAACAAAACTTGAAGCCACATACGTTCACAAATACCATGAGCCATATTACTATAGATCTAGCTTCTACAACTTGCTTCTCCAAGTAACTAGATTTCCACCCACAAAAGTACAATAACCTGAAGTAGGTCGTTTACCGTCAACAGATCTAGTCCAGTCCGCATCAGTAAATGTGATCTCATGTGACCATGATTTGAAAACAAAATTCCTCTTCCCGTACTCGACTTAAGGTACCATAAAATCCGAAACGCTGCTTTAAGATGCGTAACACGAGGGCTATGAATAAATTAACTAACAACTCCTAATGCATATGCAATATTTGGACATATATGAGATATATCAATCTCCCAACAAGCCTCTAGTAACTCTCTTTATTTACTAAGTCACCAACACCTCCACAAAGTAGGTGATTGGCCTCAATGGGAGAATCCACAGGTCTGCAACCCATTATGCCAATTTCCTTATGAAGATTCAAAATATACTTTCTTTGAGAAATGAAGATTCCATTTCTGATCTAGCAACTTTAATCTCAAGAAAGTAACGTAAGGGACCAAGATCTTTGATTTCAAATACTTTGGCCAGATAAGCTTTGATTCGTGACAGCTCTTCTATTTCATTTACCTATCACAACTATGGCATCGACATACACAAACACAATGAGGATTGTAATTTTATCTCCACTTAATGAACATAGTATGATTGACATGATTTTGCTTTAACCCAAATCTCAACATCACCTTAAGGAATTTGTCAAACCAATCTCTAGGAAACTAGTTCAATCCATACAACGCTTTCTTCAAACGGAAAACGTTTCCTTCAGTTGAGGATGATGGGAATCCAAGGGGATGTCCATATACACCTCCTTTTCAAGATTTCCATGTAAAAAGGAATTCTTCACATCTAATTGTTGTAAGGGCTAACCCTGATTAGCTGCATAAGAAAAGAGAAAGCAAATAGAGTTCATCTTGGCAATAGGAGTGAAAGTCTCCTGGTAGTTAATGTCATAAGTTTAAGTTTATCTCTTAGCAACTAGTTACTTTGTATCTCTCAACAGTCCCATATGCTTTCTGCTTAACAATGAATACCCATTTTCATCCCACAAGTTTTTTCCATTTGGAGGGGAAACTAACTCTCAAGGCATTCTTGGTTAGTGCTCTCATCTCTTCTGCCATAGCTTCTTTCTACTTTGGGTCAGTAAGGGCTCCTTTCCAATCCTGAGGAATAGATATAACGGACAAAGCACAATATGAATGAGATTAGGAATCATATGAAGCAAGCATTGAGATGGGATGGTGAGTCTGAACTCCCTTTCTAAGAGAAATAGGCAGATTAGTGTCGATCAGCTTTTTGATGATTATTTTCTACAAGGGAACCAATTGAATGGTCATTACCTAAAGAAGTGAGAGGAGTGGCAACTGGAGTCGGGGATGACAATTGACGTGGTAACACATGGGCAACTTGTTCTTTTGAATGCCGTGCATATGGGGAATTCGAGTCAAGAATGATTTTAGGTCATGTGTACTGAACATAAGATCACGGACAACCTCTAAGAGATGTCGATTCTTTTGTTTGGCAACCTCATTTTGTTCAGGAGTATCGATGCAGCTAGTTTGATAAAGTCCTTCGCAACCCCATTACCACTGTGAAGGACTTTGATGTGTGTGGAAAATTGATTATCATCTTGTGAAAGGTTTTAAATCAAGGGAAAAATTTTCTTTTGGTTCGAAATAAATACTCCCAAGTAACACAGCACGAGAAGGCCTCCTCGCGTTGTGTTAAAGATGCAACACAAGAAGGCCCCCACGCATTCGAATGAACTATCATAAAATGAGGAGTGCTTCTTTTATTAAGAGAAGGATAACGAGAGCATTTATGCTTGGCAAAAGTACAAACATCACAAGCAAAACTATGACCATAACAAAACTTAGTTAAAAGTAGATTTTTTTTTTTTTTTCTAAAACACCAAATGACAAATGTCCTAAATGACAATGCCGCTGATACAACATGTGAAGAACGAGTCACTAACTGAAGCATCTGTCGTGAACAAGATGAGCAATGACAGACAACCCTCAAAAAAATACAGGCCACCGTGTGCTCCACCACTGCTAATTGTTCTTCCTGTATCCAGCTCTTGAAAGACACAATGTGTAGGCAAAAAAGTCCGAGCAATTCAAAGATTGGGTAAGGCTACTAACAAAAAAGCAAATTAGTAGAGAAAATGGGAACATGATGAATAGAGGAAAGATAGATTGATGAAGAACAGCGCTTAGAACCTTTTCTTGACACAGCGGATAAGAAAGAAGGTTGGAGTAACTTGTCATGTGTTTAGTGGCGCAAGAATCAACAATCCAACGAGATGAGGAAGAAACACTAGGTGCATTTGCAGGATTAACTGTGTGAATAAAGTTAGAAGAGGAAGGAGGATCAAAAGCGATGGTAGAACAGGTATCAAGACGAGCCATTCGATGCTTGAGGGTGTGTAACTTCTCTTAGGAAAGAGAACAGGTGTCTCTAGAAGTATTCATGGAAGACTCAGAGACGTGTTCATGGAAATGGGAAATGCACAGTACCACCACCACGGTTACCACCACGCTCTCGATTAAGATGATCAATTAACTTCCAATAGTGCTCCTTGTTATGCTTGTCTCCCTCACAATGATCACACTGTAAGAGGTCTCGATCAACTATGGCTCTTCTACTACTACCATATTTGGATTGACTCGATCTACAATCCTAAAAAGCTGAAGATATGCCTAGAGCTGACCGATCCTGACTAAGAGGATGCACCATAGAACTATAACGGCTCTCTTCTTGCTGAACACATTACACAAGCTTCTCGTACTGTGGGAAGAGGATGGTGACCTAAAACATGGACCAGAATCTAATCATATTCTAGGTTTAGACCAACAGGAAAATTATAGATCCATTCTTTCTCCACTGATGCCTAAAAAGTAGCTGGCATCCTGTGAATAAACTGCCTGAAAACTTTGATAATAATTAAGCTCCTACCACAAAGTAGTTAACTCAACAAGAGATCTATCTTTTTTATTTAACCCATGAATCTTATTTTGTAATTCATAGCCTTGAGCATTATTACCCCTCTGGGAATAGGTCACCGGCTGTTGCGGTTTAAATCTTACGAGCTGTCTTGCAATAAGAAAATACAAATGGTAGTAGGCTGGATCGAATTAATCTGCCAGACCATAACAAGAGCAATCTCTAAGTGCCATTTCTCACGAGCTGGTCCATTTGCCTTTGGTTTCCTTGCTAATCCTAATTATGTATTTGGTCATCCCTCGAGCAGGGATAGCCAAACTACAAGAATGAGACCAAAATATGATAGTTACTGCCTTCCAACTTCACCGAACTGATCCGAAAGGAACTCCAAGAGGCGCTCCATGATTCATCATAAGCTCGTCATTGCTACCAGATGGCTTACCAATGTCCATGATACTCGAAACTCATAAATCGGCACTGACGAGTCACGAAAAACCCGAAACGACTACAAGGCAAGGTGAACTCCTAGTTAGTCGAAAGGAATGTACTGAAGCAAAGAAAACCTAAAATCAACCTGTTGGAAGCCAAATAAAGCTTGGAGAAGTCAAAACCCGATGCAAAAAATTGAACCCGTGAGCAAAAGTCATCGCCGAACCCTTGTAAGGCCAAAAAAACGTGTCAACCCTCATAAAACTTGCTAGAGGATCTTTACGAAGGTTGAGTCGGCACCCTAGGAGAGAGATTCAAGCAATCATGGAAGCAAATATGGGAGATAAAGCACAGATTGCGAACAAGGGTGTGAAAAAACCGAAAAATAAGAAAAAAATGTGTAACCATAGAAATCAACACCAAAAAGTTTGGAAAAACATGAGAGCTTTTCTACCCTAATTGGTCACATTGGGAGTTTTTTTTTTTGCAGATCAGATGAGCAGCAGCGAGAAAACAATGCAAAAGAAACGAAAAAAATTTGAGAATTGATCTGATACCAAGTAGATTTCAAGAATAAAAGGGAATAGAATGAATGAGAGAAAGAATCAACACGGCTAGTGAGAGAACATCCAAAATTAGGGATACCTATCTGAACATCATTATTTATATAAACATAGGGACAAGAGAACATGAATATCCCTGTACTACACTGAGCATAATATTTAGCACATCATAATGCAGGTAAATTGTATCCTATTGAAAGAAATAAGGGAGATAAACCAGCGATTGATAGATACTGTGGTTGATATCAGTGAAGAAGGTTTCAACTCAACAGCAGCAATATCTGTGATTGAACGAGGTGAAGGCACCATTGTCAGATGCTCTTTTAATGCCGTGATCATCAACCCTAACATGAAGCCTGGACGTGCTTCTGCACTAGTGGTGCGTTTTCAAACCTGTCATATGAAATTTTTATTAGCTTGTGTTTGGTCTAGCTTTTTTTGTAAGCCTTTTGGCTTTTTGACTTTTTTTTAATAAAAAAGTAAATGTAAAAAGATATCAAAAAAGCCAACTGAGGCCAAACAAGTGGGCTTTTTAAAAGGCTTTTAAGCAAAAAGCCTTTAAAAAATGCTAAGCCAAACATAGGCTCATGAATTGTGTTTCGCCGTCTGAATTATTTTGTGCTATTGTGGCTATGCAGTCACTTGTACTACCCTTACTGTTGCTTGTTCCGAGAAATTATCCAGATTGCTACCCTGTACTCCTAGACAAGTTACCTGCAAAAGTCAGGTGAGAGAATGGCATTACAATATCTATTCATATGCATGTCATTCTTGCCATTTATTTGACAAAACTGTTTGGGCGCACCTGATGCAATTCTCTCTAAACTTATGTTATTATACCTGACATTTTCCCCCACTAAGCTTACAAATTTTGTTGCATTCAAGGTGCAAACTGTTATGTGAAATTTCTACCCTATACTTTTTTATGAATAAAATCTACTAAATAAAGGCACCAAGAGGGGTGCAACCGATGTGAAAAATACATGTAGAAAATAATGTCCAACCTCAAAATCGTTTTTCCAACTTTTGAATTGTAACACGTGGATAAAAGGTTTGAAGGAAGAAGTTGAAGAAGAGAAAGAGAGGAAAGATAGAAAGACGAGGAATTTAGGACAAATCAAGGTGCCTTAATCAGCCCTTTCATCCCACATATGTTTATATTATTATATTATGTCAAACACAATTACAAGACTACCCTTGTCAACATAAGATGAAGGACATTAATAAAACCAAACACTAACATTCCCTCTCAAGCTGGAGCATTTTAAAATTATTTAATAATATTCTCTCAGTCACAGAATGCTTCATTTCTTATTTTCCTTTTCCCCTTATAAAAATAAAAGTAATGAGGTGCTGCTTTAAACTTTTCCCTCCATTCTTAGCTCGTGGCTTTCCTTTCCCAGTCTAATTAAGAAATAAACACATTTGTGCCAAATGCATGAATTATTAGGTAATCATGTTGACAGAATGTAGCAAAATTGTGTTGTTAGCTGTTTTATACAATGGTCAATTTAACAGTAGAAATTGGTTGTATAGAAGATAATACAGTAGGCATGATATGGTGAACTATTCACAATTTTCTGAATGTGCTCGTTTTGTTTTGAACAATTCTAAACTTGTTTGAATCAATAAATGTGCAACTATAGTTGTAGAAGTCGCGTTTCAAATGCTTTTATATTCATATCTTCCATTCTTTAATATTTTAAAATTTTAATTCTTTTTAATATTATTCGTCAGATCAATATATATTTTAGAATTGCCCCACATTTTTAATATATATATATATATATATATATATAAATTCTTCAAGCCTGTTTTAGGAGATATGCGCATACTGGCATACAAGGTGATCGTTTCACTTAAAGAGTGGCAAAGATTGTTCTTTTAGTGGCAGAGGAAGATGAGTAAGGAAAGTCGTTCTTTTAGAGGCAGAGGAAGATGAGCAATTTTCTTACACTACTTCTAGGGTGGAGTTGAAATTGTACGTGGTATGGTGTATGAAGTCTAGTTACAAATGTGGAGAAATCTTCAAAATGATTAAACTTCAAAATTGCATTTATTTATTGAAAATTTACATAGAATTTACATATAAATTACATAATCCTTGTAGCCACAACATCATTTAGGATCGAGAACATGTCTTTGGGCATGAATAAGTTTTCAAAAAGCTTTGCTTGCTATGTACATGTGAGACCTGGTTCCTTTTATTTTTGTTATGTATATATGAAACGTGTTGGTTATCGTTTTAATCGTTATAGAAAAACATGCTTCTATATGTTTTATGCATGTGCTGGCTTATAGTGCATGTTAGTTTCAATCCCAATCCTGTTGAGCGCGTGGCAGAAAGTTGGGAAAACATTCTGGGCAGGACTGATCGATCTGTCTGTCTGGCAGGAAGTCTATAAAGGCAGCTAGTGGCATGGGACTTTGGTCCAAAGCTTCTCCTACAAGCTTCCCTTCTTAGACAAACCAGAACCTCTGCCTTCTCTCTAGTTTTTAGCTTGCTTCGGACTTGGATCTTGGCTTTACGAGGGTGGATCGGTGTTCTCCTCGCCAAGGGATTCGCATTCATCCTAGTGGTTTTTCGTTTCGGCGACTTTGATTTTTTTCCAGCGGTTAAAGTTTTGAGTTTTAACTCCTAATGGTAGGATTCTAGACTTTCTTGCATTAAATGCATGTTATATGTGATTATTTGCATTTTTACCACGTTAAAATGCTATAAGTGTTGGATTTTCGTGTTTAAACCTTGTTGGGTTGGGATAAGAGCGTGTTTTACTATTCTACAGTTTATTACAAAGTTGGTGGATGTATGTACATGTGATTTTCAAATAATGAGTTTTGAAAACCGAAAGAGAATATGATTTTATTGCGAAAATATGATTTTTGGGGTTTGGAGCTAACCCTATGGGTTGAGCCTTGGTTTAAATGACCCGGTGGAGAGGGTAAAAAATATTTTGAAAACGTTGGTTAATTTCCATGGTTGTACGATTGATGTTGTTGTGTTCCCTAGATGTTTGTACATAGCTGTATGTGTACAAATGTTGAAAAATCGTGTTTTGTGCCTTTTTAATAATTCTATAGATGTACCGTAGCAATGGTTGTATACGTGGGTCTCAATTGCTCTTTGGTGAAAGTTCAAAAGCTTGCGCAAGATAGGTGCTTCGCTCCTTCGGGTTAATACCCATAAATGAAGGGTTTGCCCAATTGGGAGGCGATTGTTGTTATAATAACGAATAGAACTTGTCATTACCTAGCGGGTCATTGGATGCCCCGGACTTAGGCTAATAGGTGAGAGTCTATAGTTTACCTTTGTCCCCGATGCGACAGAGTCGGTACATTAGAATTATTGACGGTTGTGGAAACCGGGTTGGAAAACAATGTGTTGTTTATGTTTATTCAATTGTTAGACGTTACTGGATTATATGAAAACTTGTGGTTTTGAGGATGTAAAACCATTTTGAGACTTGTGTAGTTGAGTTGTTCATATAATCCTTGATTGCATGTTATGTTTTTAATTCATGATAGTATATTTCTATTGGGTTTCGGCTCACGTTGTTGAATTCAAAACATTTCAGGTGAAAAAGATCATATAGCTTGATCTTGAGGAGCCCTGAGGGAGGCAGAAGAAAAAAACCATTAGTTTTGTTGTACGGTTGTTCATGCCATTTTTGTTATTAGTTCATGTAATGTTCGTTCCATATTTAGTACTTGAAGGAACATGTTTTGTAAGCCATGAGACCTTAACTTTGATGTTTGCATGGTTGTATGACGATGAGAGAGACCGTGGGTTGGTTGTTATTTTTTGGGTTTACATGTTGTAACAAACGGTTTTCGGTTGCTTTTATGTTTAAATGTCAAACCGTGTATCTCGAGGAGAGTTTTGAACCTTATTTTAGCATGTTTTGGATTGTTTGGTTGTTGCCTTGAAGGGTTTCAAAAGGGTTGGAAAACGGTTAAATGTTGGGTTCCAAAAGTTGGATTTTTGAAAATGGTCCAGAGCCAGACCGCTTGATAGACCGATCGATTGGTCTATCAAGCGGTGAAATCACATTTTCGGTTGTTTTGTACAGGCGAGGACCGATCGATTGGTCCTTAAACCGATCGAGCGGTCTAAGCAGCCTTTGAAAAATTTTGTTGTTTTGTTTTAAATCTTAGCTCTTGGGGACCTTGACCTACCCATTTTGGGTTCTCTTTTTGTATAAAATAAACTCTCGGAAGCGTGCTTTTCAAATGTTTTAAGTTTATTTTCATTTTCTTTCTTAGACCCGTTTGCTTTCAGGTAGTTTTGATAGATTTGATTATCTCAAACGGGTCTTTCTTGGATGGTTCACGTGGCCCGAGTGTTGGGACATGACAGTACAATTGAGGAATAGCATAGAAATAAAGAAGGGAAGGGAAAATGGAAAGAAAAGTGAACTTATTTGTCAAACTTGAAGAAGCCAAAGGTGTATAAGTGACCAAAACACGTTTGAAATTCAAAGAAGGATGAGAAATCTTCAAGGTGGAATGCACGTCTTTCCGTACTTGAGTTCCAACGAAAAAGGTCCCAAGCTAACTAGAAATGGTGTGTTCCATGTAGTGTAACTAGTTGAAGTTTTGTGCGTAACGCACTCAACCTAGGATAAAGAAATATAATTAAGTCATGGTATTTATTCTCAGACAGTTGTACATCCTACAAAATTGTGAAGGAACTGAGTAACACTGCCTATGTTCTCATTTAAAATCCTCTGCTTCTTCGACATGATTGGTGGATGTCAATTCCCTTGCTTCCTTTGCTTCTTTGACATGATTTGTTGATACAAATAACCCTGAACTATTAAAGCATAACACTTAATACTCCCGCTCAAATTGGTGCATAGATATCCCTTATGCCCAATTTGCATACAATAGAGAGATTTTTCTACCAAGGCCCTTAGGGAAAAGATCGGCTAGCTATTCTTTAGATTTTACAAACGGCATACTAATCAAACCTGTATTCATTTTTTCCTTGATGAAATGCCTTGCCATGTGTTTAGTCTTGTCATGTTAAGCCGAATTAGGAGCAGTTTTTGTTAGTTCTAGGCAACCCAAGAGGGGGGTGAATTGGGTTTTAAAACGATAATAACAATTTTAAAAACCTTTTTGAAAACTTTTTAATATCGCAAACAAATATAGCAAGTATAAACAATGAATAAAGTAAAGCGAATATTAAAGATGTTAGGGATAGAGAAATTGAACCAAACACCGAGATTTATAGTGGTTCGGCTTCTTCTAAGTCTACGTCCACTCCTCAAGACTCCCCTTGAGAATTTCACTAATGTAGAATGCTTACGGGTGCATTTAAAACCTTTAGAACTTCAAAACGATCCTACGAAAAACACGCCTCTGTTTTTCTTCTAATCTCTTGAGTTTTTCTTTGATGAGATTTACCCACTCACTCAAAGGATAAAGGGTGACTCACCTTTGGATACAATAAATGGGATGTTTTAATGAGTATCACTCACTTTCTTTATAGAAATGATTGGCAATAAATGAGAAGTAAAGAGATGAGATACAAGAGCTGGAGTTATGAACAATAAATGAGAGCTTGAGAGATTTGACTTTGAATCAAGCAATACAACAGTGAATATAAGTCTCTAGATGTTTTAAATGCTAAGGAGTAACTCTTTATATAAGCTCTTGAGGTTTTATAACCGTTGAAGGTAGGTGGGAATAATAAATGCCAAAAATCCAACCGTTGAACTCTGCCGCATATTTTGAATTTCGTCGCAGGTGTCAACACAAATGGGTTTGGGTTGACACAAAACTTATAGGGCTTGGTTCTTCAAGTGATTGGGTCGACTCATATCTTCTTTGGCGTCGACACGATTTCTGCATTCTCCTCACCAACACAACGGTGTCGACACAAAACTATATGGTGTCGACTCTGTTGTTCTTTAGCTTTTCGGAGGGGACTCTTTGTGTCGACTCTTTTTGCCTTTGGTGTCGACACTAAAATTATGCAGGTAGGTTCGGTATATTTGTGTCGACTCACAAATACTACAGGTAGTCTCGGTACATTTATGTCAACTCATTTTCAATTTGCGTTGATTAAAAATCCCGGATAACCAAAGTGAAGAAACACTTGGTGTTGACTCAAACTGAGTTTGTGTCGACTCTTTTTAAGTGCAGAGAGCCTCGGTTCTTTTGGGTCGATTCAAATTTCATTTGTGTCGACTCAAACGTTAATACCTGAAACATCTTAAAAGAACATGTTACGGTGTCAACTCATTAGCTCAAAGGCGTTGACACACATGAGATTATCAAGTATTCTTTACCTTAAGGTGCTAACTTAAATATCAATTAGGGTCAACATAAAATATTCTCATTCAAGAATACTTAAGTGTCAATTTATTTGAGAGATGAGTCATCTCATATGGCTAAAGGTGTCAACTCATTTGTCATTTTATGTTAACACTACCTTTTTAAAAATATTAAATATTATCCTTTTAAATTAATTTATTCTTAGAAAATGAATTATGAAAATCATCAAGATGTAATTAAAAAGCCCTTGGGCTAACAATCTCCTTTTTTTTATGATTACAATATTTTCTAGAAAACATTTGAAAAGATTTTTAACAAAGGTTCTCCCCTTATCATTATGCTTTAAACAAGATATGCAATCACAATAGCTAGGCATTCAACAACAGTGTAATATACATGTTTAAGATGATTTGCAATTTTAATTCGCAAGCATTCTGAATTTATTAAAATTTGTGCATCAAATCAAAAAGACGGTAAGTGTTGAGCCTTATCAACCATATATGTGCGAAGTGTTGTTCAAATCCTAAACATCAAACATAATATATAGAGCATGCTATCAATCATTTGATGTCAAAAAAAGATTTCAGAGCCACAACAAGATATGAGATAACTTAAACCCCAAACATACATTCATAATCATAAAGGAAAAAATATGTTCCAACTATTCACAACCAATCATCACAAAAAAAATTAAAAATGTATGTTTAACAATTACATCTTCTCCTTCATTGCAAATCATAAAAGCTTCTGAATGTTAAATGTTTGTAAATGTTTTTCACTCTTCTCCCCTTCCTTTACTTTTCTTCTCCCCTTTTGAAATCATCAAAGGGTGGAAGTCACTGATCATCTATGAATTTTTTGAATTTCTTCTTCTTTTCCTGCTTCTGTCGTCGCTCGGATGCTTTCTTCTTGAAGGAGTAAACTCGTTCATCCTTCTTTTCAGCGGCAGCCATGGCAGCAAGAGTAGCTGCTAGAGCTAGATCTGCTTCACGTTTCAATCTCGCAGTCTTTTCTTCCTTTGACTCCTTGGGTTTGAATTGCTTACCCCAAGCATTGCAAAGCCATTGGAGGTGTTCTTCCACTTTCCTTGAATTTGCTTGAATGGTGGTAACAATGCCTTGATCATACTCTTTGCGAATCTGCTGAAGGATTGCCTTATTGCAATTGACTATGGAGACAATACTATCATCCATGGTCTTGCAGAGAGCTCTCCCAGCATCGGTTGCATTTTCAACATCGCGTCGGAGGCCATGGTTTGTCTTATCCAAATGTTTGACCTTATCAAATAGAGAAGAGATAGTGTTATGGAGATCAAACCGGTCTTGATCGACCTTGGTTTGAAAATTGGTCAAAGAAGATGATAAATCCTTGACCAAGGAAACAATCTCAGATAGGTTAATATGAGAGGCAGCAGAGGGAGCAAGTGGAGTATCAACATGAGGAGGAGGAGGAGGAGCATGAGAAGGAGCAGATGAGGGTCCCGGAGTGTCTGTCCTGGTGGAGGGTGGAGCAGGAGATCCAAAGTTGACTGGTATAGGAGAAAAATCACGAGAAGCAAAAGGATTTCTAAGGACAGATGGAGTACCACAGCGGGTAGTCTATACTCTGTTAATTTTAGAAATCTGCATGCGTTTAAGAGTGAATGCCCCATATAGGTCATGTTTTGAAAAATGGACCACTTTTTCAGCAGAGATCGATGCCAAAATGTCGAAAGACTTTTGTTAAGAACATAGCATGGGGGATAGATGAATTGGATTTCCCATGAGACTGGAGCATGTCCGAAATGAAAAGAAATCCTAGATCAAGATTCTTTTGTTCGAGAATACACCACATGATAAAAATATGCATGTAGGAGACATTTCCGAACTTTTCCATCTATGGTAGAAAGATGTGATTTACCATGTGATAGAGGATGCACATTTCTGGCTTTAAGAAGTTTGCCTCTTAAGGGTTTTGAGGGATCTATCTCATCGACCTCAAATATTTGTCTTACCGCATTGTGAAAAAAGAATTCATCTATTTCAATAGATCTCTTATTCTCTTTGCAGGAAACAAATATTTCACTCTCAGGGACACAGAATTTCATTAACATTTGAAGTCAAATGGATTTCAGTCCCGTTCACCCAAGAAGTAATGGTAGTGCTAGGGATAGATAAAATATGGAAGTGCGCATAAAAATGCTTCACAAGTGTGGGATAGTGGAGGCCACGGTTTTGGAGTAACCTCTCCCAACCAAGATTAGAGAACAAATCTCTAAACCTCATTTCAATGGAATCGAAATAAGAGAAATCTATAGAGCGGCCCGGGATTACCTTGCGATTAATGAATGAGGAGAAGTATGGGTTCTGAAACTTGTTTGACTTGAAACTCAAGGACTCCGTCATTTCGATTGTTGCGGTTCCTGTCGTTGTCGCTGTCGCCGTCTTCTTCTTCTTTTGTGCCCTAGGGTTCGATGGGCCTTCATCACCGGTTCGTTTGCTTCCTTTTCCCATCGTCCGAGCGGTCATTTTTTATTAAGAAGGTAGATCGAAGAGGGGAGGAGAGATGAGTCGACTCAATTTAATTAGATTTTGATCATTTGCATAATTTATTTTCTAAGAATAAATTAATTTAAAACGATAATATTTAATATTTTCAAAAATGTAGTGTTGATACAAAATGAAAAATGAGTTGACACATTTAGCCATATGAGATAACTCATCTCTCAAATGGATTGACACTTAAGTATTCTTGAATCAGAATACTTAAGTGTATCAACACCTTAAGTTAACACCTTAAGGTAAAGAATACTTGATAATCTCAAGTGTATCAACACCTTTGAGCTAATGAGTTGACACTCTAACATGTTCTTTTAAGATGTTTCAGGTATTAACGTTTGAGTCGACCCAAAAGAACCGAGACTCTCTGCACTTAAAAGAATCTACACAAACTCAGTTTGAGTCAACACCAAGTGTTTCTTCACTTTAGTTATTCGGGATTTTTAGTCGACACAAATTGAAGATGAGTCGACACAAATGTACCAAGGCTACTTGCAGAATTTGTGAGTTGACACAAATTGCAACATGAGTCGACACAAATATACTGAGTCTACCTGCAGAATTTTAGTGTCGACACTAAAGGCAAAATGAGTCGATACAAAGATCTTGAGAGTTTCTGCACTTTTTAGCGTCGACACCAAAGGCAAAATGAGTCGATACAAAGATCTCGAGAGTTTCTGCACTTTTTAGCGTCGACACCAAAGGCAAAAAAAGTCAACACAAAGAGTCCCCTCCGGAAAGCTGAAGAATAAAAGAGTCGACACTAAATAGTTTTGTGTCGACACCGTTGTGTTGGTGAGAAGAATGTAAAAATCGTGTCGACACCAACAAAGATTAGAGTCGACCCAATCACTTGAAGAACCAAGCCCTATAAGTTTTGTGTCGACCTAAACCCATTTGTGTCGACATCTACGACAAAATTCAAAATACGTTGCAGGGTTCAAGGGTTGGATTTTTGGCATTTATTACTCTCACCGACCTCCAACGGTCATGAAATCTCAAGAGCTTATATAAAGAGTTACTACTCAGCATTTAAAACATTTGGAGACTTATATTCACTGTTGTATTGCTTGATTCAAAGTCACATCTCTCAAGCTCTCATTTATTATTTATAACTTCAGCTCTTGTATCTCATCTCTTTACTTCTCATTTATTGCCAATTATTTCTGTAAAAAGAGTGAGTGATACTCATTAAAACATCCTATTTATTGTATCCAAGGGTGAATCACCCTTTATCCTTTGAATAAGTAGGTAAATCTCATCAAAGAAGAACTCAAGAGATTAAAAGAAAAACATGGGCATGTTTTTCGTAAGAGATCGTCTTGAAATTGTAAAGGTTTTGAATGCACCCGTAAGCATTCTACATTAGTAAAATTCTCAAGGAGAGTCTTGAGGAGTTGACGTATGCTTGGAAGAAGCCGAATAACTATAAATCTCGGTATCTAGTTCAATTTTTCTATCCCTAACCTCTTTAATATTCGCTTTACTTTATTCGTTGTTTATACTTGTTATATTTTTTTGCGATATTAAAAGGTTTTCAAAAAGGTTTTTAAAATTATTATTATCGTTTTAAAACCCAATTCCCCCCCCCCCCCTCTTGGGTGGCCTATAACTAACAATATGAAACAAACTTTCATATGGAATTGTGAGTACAAGTCCTAAGTTATTTTCTAAGAGAAGTAGGAAGATTAGAGTTATCAACTTCTTGAGTAGTTTATGCAAGAGAATCAACAGGGGGATCAGTACTTGAGATAGTGAGAGGAATGACCATTGGAGTTGGGGATGACGACTGACCTGGTAACACGTGGTTAACCAGCTCTTTCGAACGCCTTGAATAGGCCTTGAGATCGGTCCCATCCAAACTATTAAGCTTCCCATCACCAGCCAATCTAGGCTATCCCTGGTCAAAGAAAGGAAACGAAATATGCCACATTGAAGGCATCTCTTCTTCAGTAGCAATTTCTCCTTGAAAAGATGGAAAAGGGTATTGAAAGAACTTGGATTCCCGAAAGGTGACGTCCATAGTGACATAACCCTTACGAGAATGAGGATCAAAAACATTTGTAGCCTTTCTGAGTAGGAGAATAACCAATAAAAACATACCACAAAGCCTTAGGATCAAATTTCCCACGAGAATGATGGGTGTGAACAAAACACACCCTTTTAAGAATTTTTGGTGCTAAAAAAGGAGTTAGAGGACTCGATCAAAGGAGCTCAAAGGGACACTTAAAATCTAGAACACTAGAGGGCATACGATTAATAAGGTAGGTAACAGTAACATCACCTCAAAAAGATTTAGGAATGTGTGTAGTGAACATAAGTGCGCGCAAAGGTCCCTAAAAATCAAGAACACTGATGGGCATACGATTAATAAGGTAGGCAACAGTAAGAGTAAGATCACCCCAAAACGATTTACGAACGTGTGTAGCGAGCATGAGAGCACGCAAAGGTCCTTACAAATCAGGTACACAGCAGTAAGAGTGGCGTCACCCCAAAAAGATTTAGATTTAGATCGTACAGTTTGGTTCAGTTTTATACTAAAACAATCTCATTTTGGTTCTCAATTTTCTAGAACTGTTGTATATGGTCCGGTTTTTTATTTTTATTAAAGAAAAACCGTTTTAACCGAACCGAACTGCATTTTAATGTAAAGAAATTGAATACTTAACAATTAAGGCATCGTTAGAGAAAAGGGTATTGAAAAAAGAATTAGTCATTTGTTTGAATTGTGTATTTAGTATAATAGTAACATTGTTTTTGAGCTTTAGAAATGGATAACCAAAACCAAACTGGAACTGAACTGTTTTGACGAATTGGTTTTGGTTCGATCCACATCTACAATGGTCCAGTTCCGGTTCTAAAATTTTTGGAACCGTTATTAGCGGTTTGGTTCTTGGATTTACTTAGAATTAGATCAATTTGATTTGTGTGCACCCTTATTAATTGAAGGATAACAAGAGAATTTATGCTTGGAAAACTCACAAGCATCACAAACAAAACCACTTCGATGGTAAGTCTTAGTTGAAATGGGAAAAAATTCTAAAACACCAAAAGAAGGATGTCTTAAACGATGATGTCACTAATGCAAAAGGGAAAGAGAAGATTGAGTCATAGCCTGAAGCACCTCACTACAATCAGATGAGGAAGGAGGGACAACATTCAAAAAATACAGGCCCCCATGTGCTCCATTATCGATTGTTTGTCTTATATCCAGCTTGTGAAAAAGACAATAAGTAAGAAAAAAAGTCACAGAATAGTTCAAAGAGTTGGTAACATTACTACTGCAAAGAAAATTGGTAGAAAATCTGGGAATATGAAGAACAGAGGAAAGGGAAATGGGTGGAGTAATGGACAGAACCTTTCCTCGACACAGTGGTTAAGGAGCGTTCTGCTACTCTGACCTTATCCTTACTAGAACATGGAATATACGAATGAAAAAGGTTGGAGGAACTTGTCATATGGTCAATACTCTAGAGTCAATAATCCAAGGAGATGTAGAGAAAACACTGAGTGCACTTGTGACAATACCTTAGTAAACAAAATTAGAAGAGGAAGGTGGGTCAGAAGCTATGGTAGGAGAGGTGTAAGACGAGCTATAAGACATCTGAGAGTTTGCAACTCTTCCCTGGAAAAGACAAGTAGTGTCACTAGAAATGCTCTAGGAAGTCTCAGCGACGTGCATAAGGACGTACAGTTCCTCCACCACGATTACCACCACGCCCTCGATTAGGGCAACCATACAACTTCTAACAGTGTTCCTTGTATGTTGGTATTTCCTACAATGATCACAATATAAAATTTTTCAATCAACACTGGAGCCTTTGTTACCGGATTTAGAGTGACTCAATCTACCATCCGAAGAGCAGGAGACATGGCTAAAGATAATCGGTCCTGACTGGGAGGATGCACCATAGCATTGTGTCAGCTCTCCTGCTGAAAGAAAGCATAAGCCTCTTGCACTATATGAAAAGGATAGTTGCCTAAAACTTGAACTCGGGTCTGATCATACTCCCTATTCAAACAAATATAAACTCGTTGTTTTCTCACCATCGTCGGAAATGTAACTTCATCTTGCCAACATACAGCCTCAAAACTCTTGATAATAATCAAGCTCCTGTCACAAATTACTCAACTCAGTATAATGTTCAGCAAGAGATCAATTAGTTTGATTCAACTCACGAATCTTCTTCCATAACTCATAGGCGTGAGCATCCTTACCCTCTATGAATAGTTTTGTGTTGCAGTTGTCAAAATTTTATGAGCAGTATCTTGCAGTAAGAAGATACGACTGATAGTGGGCTGCATCTGATTAATCAACTAAGTCATAATCAGGGCATTCTTTGAGCGCCACTTCTCACATCTGGTCTAGCCTTGAGCCATAATAGCAAAGCTACAAGAACGAAACCAGATTGGATAGTTGTTACCATGTAACTTCACAGGACTAATCTGAAAGGAACCTCTAGGATGTCCTCCACGACTCATCATTGGCTATGTAATCAGACTCAGATACGAGTGTTGGGTGGAGGTGTGTGTATCTAGGGATCATACACATGAAACCTCTGAATTAAGGATGCGCATACTTAGCTAAAAAGTATCCAAAAAATAGATATGAGTGCGTGGATACAGCAGAACAATGCGTTAAGTAGCAATCCACAAGGCAATATTTCAACTTCTTCAGGTATTTATTGGTTAATGCATACCGATTTCTTACGTCATGCATTTCTTTCATTCTTAATAGTTTTGTTGCACATGATAACTATAAGCCACATATTTGATTTTAGTAGTCTTTACTCTTCACTCTTCTTTCATGATTGAGATCTTAGCCGCGCCCGATACAAAATAGCCGCACTTGACACATATCTATACCTATGCCGTGTCGTGTCGTGTCGTGTCGACATAGGTGCTCCGCAAAAAATGGTGGTCCATGTAACATAGATCATTGGCTCTTCACTGCTATCCGAAGTCTTACAAGGATCCATTATTTCCCAAACTCACAAAGCGGCACAGATTGGTCACCACAAATCACGTTCAAAGGCCACGGTACAAGTAGAGCACAAGGGATAGGAAAAAAACTGAAACACAAACCAATGATGCTGCAAATAAAGGAAGCTGAACTTCCTAGAAGCCGAAAAACACAAAAACCATCAAGAGTCGAACTTCCTTGAAGCCAAAAGGATGCAAACCAGCACGAATCGAAGCACCAAAAATGATATTCAAACCTTCTGGAAGCCAAAAAATGCAAACCAGTAAGAGTCGAACCAAACCAAATCTCCTCTAAGTCGAAACAGTGATAATCTAATATCTAACCCTATGAAACTAAAAGATTGTGCAAGAGAACTACTCGAACGGCTAAATCGGCACGCATGGAGGAGAATCTAGGGTCTATTCAAGCAAATCTCGCAAAAAACGCATATAACAGGAACCAAAACCTGAAGTACAGAAAATAGAGAAAAAGGGAAAAAAACCAATCAAACCATCATCAAAAAACTTGTGGAAAATGGAGAGGACATCTTTGCCCTAGTCGATCATCTTGAGCCTTTTTGTTTTTTCTTTTTTGAAATCAGATGGACAACAGTAACAAATTAAAAGAAAAAACAAAAAGTTTGATATGATACGAAGTTAAAATCTAGAACAGAATATACAAATGAGAAATAGATGGGAGAGAAAAAGAAGAAGAATTGATTGACGGCTAAAAGATGACGAGAGCTGCCAAACTAGGGAAACTCCTTTAAACATAAGTATTTATAGTAACATAGTGACTAAATGACACAAAAATAATCATGAACTACTAAAACATAACACTTAACAATTCATATATGAAACAAAACAGATATTCAGATAAATAGGGTGTTCATCCATCGTTCTAGACCAGATTGAGTAGCGACCATCTACGTATAGAATAGAGGCAACCAGATACCTTTTTCTGTTTATCGTCTCTCTAGATTCTTGGACAATCGAGAATGCACCAAATACCTTCAACTGACAAAATATGTCTAACCATGGCTCACATATCAAAATATATTTAAAAGCAATAGTCAAAATAATACTTGTAAATGTCGGTATAAAAACAGGTAAGCTAAAGTGCTGGAAATGCGTGTAACTTCAACATGCAACACTTGCCTGAGTCACGACCTAACACAGGTTATCCTACACAGAAAATTCAGAATATCAGAATATACAGAATGCCAGAATTTAACTTTTAGTACTCTTGTTCTAATTAATCAACTTATCTTAGTTCCAATTTCTCTTTATTTCCGAATAAGATGAAGCTCGGATTTCAATTGTGTTTAAACAGTGTTCGGAATGTCTTGGGGCTTACTAAGTCAATGTTTGTATTGAAGAATCAAAACAGTGCTATGCAAGCCCAAACCAGAAGCCTGTTCAGAGCCTGCGCGAAGTAGCTTGTGGGCCTGGACGCTCAAAGGACCACTCGAGTGCACCTTCGAGCAGTTGAGCACTCAAAGGGTCACTTGATCGCTACTTCGAGCGCCCATTTCCGGAACCACGACGGTGGTCTGTTTTCACTGTTTTCTTCTTGGGTCTTCGGCCTCACTCAAACTAAAAAGGTTTCAGCTTATAAATATGGTGTAAAAGCATAGCTAAGCAATCAGTATGAAGTAAGAAACAGATTACAGTAACTGTTCATGAGTGTGAGATTGCAACTGATGTATGTGTTCTTCGAATTCATGAATCAATCAAAATTGTTCCTCCTACTGAATTTCCTACAAAACATTGATTGTTGTAGCTTACAAATGGAAATCACAGTAGCAGAAGAACATAGGGAAAAAAGAGGAAGAGGAGAAGTGAGAGCAGAGGGAGAGGTTTGATTCTTTTCTGAGTGGAGTGCATTTATGTAGACAGAAGCACCACTTGAGGCAAATTGATGCTGCCATCCAAAATCATGGTAGATGGCCAGCGTTGCGTGCAACGTGTCTGATTGTAAGACTTTACAATAATTACAAAAAATGCCACATGTTTTCTAGAAACCCTAGCATCTAAGTTCTTGTATAAAATTATACTATGACCCATGTCTTCTTAAATTATCAACATTTAAATCCTCAGGTACTTGAAATTAGAATGCAAAATAATTTATAAAGGTTCCAGTTCCTACACTTTCGGTACTGGTTGTGCACTTATAGATTTGTCAATGCATAAAAATCCATACCTAGTTTGGGTTGCCCCAGATTCCATCCTGAGATTTCAAGTCACCGATGTTTGTTTTTTTTTTTTTTTAATAAAAAATAGGGTACTAAGATGATTATTCTTTAAATTGTGGGTCTAAAGGATACGATACCTTTGTATGAAGTGAGAACCAGGCTGTCTCCAGTACGGTCTCCAGGTCACAAAATGGCTCTATTTCTCTTATCATTTTAAATTTTGAAACATAGAAATCAGGAAATAGAGTTGTCAGATTGTTTCTCTCTCCCTCTCCCTCTTACTCTCACTCCCTGAATTCCATTTTTCTTCTCTGTGTAGGACTTCAATCAATTGCACCATGTTTACACCACCTTGTAGGCTTGTAGCTTTAAATAATGGGGCTGTCAGATTATTTCTCTCTCTCCTCTCTCTCCTCTCTCATTCCTTCAATTCCCATTTTCTTCTCTCTGTGTAGGGCTTAGTCAAGTACATCATGTTTACACAACCTTGTAGCTTTGATGACGGTGAGGCCTGGTTCACCATATGCTCAATAAGTCGTACATAGAGAAAAGATTGCGTTAAGGAAAGCATATTCCAATCCGCTGATGTATAAAATCAAGGAAACATCTAGAGTCCCATGAATCATGATGGTACTGAACATTTTTTGTAATTTTAGCAGCGAGAAGTTGGCAAATGGATACATTGAATAAGAAAGTTTCAAAAAAGTGTCACTTGAAAAATCAGTTGGAGTTTATTTTTTTCCATGGGCCTCTCATGGAGAAGTTCAAGTAGATGACTAAATGCTTCCATGCATTCTAGTTTTACTAGGAAGTAAGCATAGGTTGGCCTTGGGAGAGAGAATGTGGTGGGCATTTAGAAACAAAGCTGCTCTAAATGAACTGTCATGTATGTTGGATTTTTTACTACCATCATATTGGTTGGCAGAGGTAGTAGGGTAAGGTTTTACTACCATCGAGGATTTACATCGAGGACCAAACTTCTTTTTGGCTGGTTGGAACAAAAGAACGGTAGGTTTGTTTGACAGGAGCAACGTTTAAGATTCTAAATTAGCATCAAAGAGTTGTTTTAAAATAGAAGTTAGTGAAAATAGTATCATAATAGGTAATGGCCTTATAAACATGAGCATGAGGTTTGGCTATTTTTTGTTTTTCTTTTTTCTTTTTTGTTTTCAAATATATGGCTTCCAAAGGACCAACTGCTTATTGAATACCTTGGTGAATAAGTTTACTCATGCTTGATGGCATGACATGTTTTCATTCATGTTTTCAAATTATGTCAGGTAGAATTTGAGACGTATTCTTCAGTGTCACAACCTAGTATATCTTCAGCATTTTCGAGAATCATACCAGATAGTCAATCTCTTAATCTAGTTATGTTGTTGATCAACAAAAGATGCATCATTCTCTTGCAACTCTTTTTTGCCCCTCATCTAGTATATTTATTCTTGTCCTATTCTCTAATATAGATTTGGTGCTTGACAGTAGGGAATTTGAAGATTTCTTAGTAAAAGCAAAGTCGAAGCTCAGTCTCATGCTCGGAAATCTTATGCACCCTATGTCGCTTGGAGAGATAGCGAAGGCTTGGGATGTTTGTGCCCGTGCAGTTATATGTGAATATGCTCAGCAGAATGGTGGAGGGAACTTTAGTTCAAGATATGGGTCTTGGGAGAACGTCCTCAGTACTGCATGATCACTTGTATGCCAATGTAAAAGCACGAACTTCCATTATGATTTATGACAAAAGTTCAAGCTATGGGACTTGGGAGAACATCCTCAGCGCTCAAATTTCATGAAAGCGAACATAGGTTATGTAATCTATGTAGCTCAATTTTGCTGCTTCTTTTTATTCTTTGACGTTTTAACCCCTCAAGGAAACAGAATCTGACATGCTTATGACTTGCATTACAATCCAAATCTGAATAATTTGTGGAAAAGTGAAGTATGTGGTTATGATGTTTGGACTATTAATAAGAAGTGTTTGTGTTAAAACTATTTACTCCCATGAAATTGTTTCTACTAACCTAGAAATGCAAAAAAAAAAAATTTTGGTGGGTGAGGGGGTTTGGTCTGATTGCATAGGGAGAATTAACAAATAATCCTGCAAACAAAAAAACATTTTTTTGCTTCTGTTTATAGTAATACTTCTCTAAAACTGAAATGCTGTGCACCTCAACATTCAACCCATGAGAGATTCCTAATTTTGCACATTTAGGTGATGCCCATTCTCGGATTTTTCTGGTGGCTAGCCTGGTGCGTCAAGTGATTGGAAAGATTTGGGCCTCGATGCGAGGAACAAGCCGCCATAAATCTTTTAGATACACATGTTCTTCTCTTCGGAAACAAGCTTCTTCATTTATCTCCTCGCTTTTGGCAAGACCAGAGTCATTGGTTTTCTATATAAAAAAAAAAGTAAATATGGGTGGTTCCTTTTTATCGGCCCCCATTTCTTCTCTAGATCTTTTTCTTGATGTGCCATGCAAGAAAGGTGTGTGGTGTATCTCACACTTTCACTGTAGGTGTTTGGCAACTGACAGGTATGATCCAAAGGCACTGCTCTTATCTCCATTGCCCCACACCGAATGCCACTGGCAGAGCTTTGAGAATTGAAAGACCAACTACAAGAATTGCTCCATAAGGGGTTTATCCATCCCAATACATCGCACCATGGGGCGCACCTGCTGTAATACTCTAAATTTTAAATAATTTAGTTGTTAAAATATATAAAATTAAGTATATATAAGTCAAAAATAGATTAACAGGATTGTATAAAAAAATCAAGAAAAATATATGCTGGAATTGGAATTGAAGATAATATTAAAAGGAAACACATTGTTATCAAAGCAATTAATTGAAAGCTAAAAAAAAAAAATGACATGAAATCTGGAGTGCCCCCATGGCCGCCATTCAAATAGTTTTTATTGTGTTACAAGTCTACATTGCTTTGGTACACTTTCACTAAGTTTCGTTTAAACAAATAATAATAATAATATAAGTGAAATAATAATAATAATTTTTTTTATAAAAAAAAGATATATTGTTCGATAAAATTAATAATGAAATTTAACCTGATTATTTTAATATTTTGGTATGGGAATAATTAATGGTTCGTTGTCATTAAAATTTAAATATTAAATATTAAATAATTAAAATAAAATAAAATAAATGAGAACGACTATAAATCTTAAGGGAGGCCCAACTTTATGCGAAAGCCAACAAGTGCGAGTTTTGGCCAAATGAAATAAAGTTTTTAGGTCACGTAGTATCGAAGAAATGAATATCTGTAAACCCAGCTAAAGTTGAGATAATAATGGAGTGAAAGCAACCAAAGACCATATTTCAGATCCATAGTTTTCTAGAACTAGCCGATTACTATCAAAGATAATTCAGGACGTCTCCAAGTTAGTCAAATTAATGACAAGGTTAACTCAAAAGGGAGTAAAATTCGAATGGAACGAGAAGTGTGAGGCCTCTCTTTCTAGGAGCTTAAGAAAATGTCAAACAGCGCCCCCATCTTGGTTATACCAAAATGAGGCGCCAAGTACACAGTCTATTGTTATGCATCCAAGAAGGGCTTAGGATACATGCTCAAGAAAAACGGCAAAGTAGTAGCTTATGAATTGCTCAAGCAAAACGGCAAAGTAGTAGCTTATGAATCGCGACTGAAGAAGCCTCATGAACAAAACTATCCAATGCATGACTTGGAGCTAGCAGTAGCTGTTTTTATGTTGAAAGTCACTATCTCTTTGGGGAGAAATTTGAACTCTTCACCGATCACAAGAGCTTAAAGTAGTTATTCACTAAGAAGGACCTCAATATAAGACAAGGACGATAGATGAAATACTTCAAAAATTGCCATTTCACCCTATCATACCACCTTCGGAAAGTGAACGTAGTAGCCGACACGTTAAGCAAAAAGATGAGAGGAGCTTTGGCATGCATTGTGGTCCAAGAATGGAAGATGATGGGAGCGCTCAACAAATTTGACCTATAACCCATGGAACACGACGAGGGAGCCTATTTCTGTATAACGGTAGCCACACATGATCTAGTCCAATGGGTCGTGGAAGCACAAAAGTATGACTAAGAAGTTGAGTTTATTAAAAATCGCCAAACAGTCAAGGAGTTTATACCAGGATAGGCAGCACACGACAACGGATGGATTGACCTTTCAAGGGTGAGTTTTTGTGTAAGGATCCAATTTTAAGTCACAGAACTTTCGAGAAATTGGTAGGAGTCATATCATCAATTTCAGGTTTAGGATTACGTCAAGATTAAAATCTAAAGAGCTTAACCTATAAAAAATGAAATTTCGGGTCCAAATCCTCCTTAAGAAAAGCTAACATATTCTCATAATCTCTTAAGCCCAGCAAATCATTAGTATTACCCTAAATAGCTCACCCAAATTCTAAATTCAAAGAGTAAGAGAATTAGAGTATAAATTAAAAGCTCAAGAAAAAAGCCACATGAAGAATAAATACACTAGTATATATACATGTAATTTTTTGTCCTCTTTTTAATGAAAACAAAAAAATAATAAGAAAAAATAAATAAAATAAAAAGAAATTAAACAAGGGTGGCCGGCCAACCTAAGAGGTTGTGCAAAATATCTTCTTTTTTTTTTTTACAAAATTCAAAAAATATAATTACAAAACTTCTCTTGGAAGCTTTGCCCGAAAAATCAACTTTCTTACACTTCCTTACGCAACATCTCTTCAATATTTCCCACTAAACCAAACAAGACTCAACCCTCCCTTGGGAACATGGATATATACGTATACAACCCTAACTAATTAAGTATATACATACATATAATTCCCTCACTTTTGTATACATATATATACATACATATAATTAAGTATACAACCCTAACTAATTAAGTATATACATACATATAATTCCCTCACTTTAGTACTAAATTAGGCCTAATTAAACTAACTAGATCCTAACCAAACTTGTGCACCAAAGCCTCTTTCCCTCTATAAATAGGAAGACACAC
>JAOTRH010387414.1:0-35393 GCA_034768845.1 Heliamphora exappendiculata
GGAGACGGTGGTTTTGAATGCGATTTTAGGAAAAAACGGTAATTTTTGTTAAATTGAACGAAAATTTTAACGATTTGGGTTTCTTTGATGTTAAAATTAAACTTGAGGAGGTGTTATTGCAATTTTTAAAATCACATTGGAGTTTCTGTTTTTGTCATAAATTTTAAGGGAGTCAGTGTAATTTACCCTTATTTTATTCGACATATTTTTTTTACAATATTATTAAGTAGTAACACTGCGTAAATAATATCATATAGATAGTGTTTGGTGCTACTAAAATTAATAATTTATAATTAATAATATCATGTGTTTTTTATTTTTTGTTTTTTTTTAAGAATTTGCATCCTCCACATTTAATGAGAATAACAAACAAAAAAAGTTGGAAATTCATTTAGATGCAGCCACCGCATCAATGTGAATGAAGACGTGAAGGGGAATTAATTGTATTGCAACATATAGAATAAGATTGTATCAATAAATTTTAGGATAAGCCATTGAAAGCGGAAATGATTAATGATCCATTGAAGTGTAGACTAGGTTTCAGAAGAGACAAATAGTTTATTTAGAATTGGCATGTCTAAAAAAGTTTAATTTTTAAAAAATAAAAAATTAAAAAATTAAATTATTTGAGATAATTTTTTGTAATAGTTTTTTTTTAATTTTTTATTTTTATTAAAATGTCTAAAATATTATTATTTTTAATTTTTAAGTTGCAGTGTTTGGAATATTAGCATAATTTTTTTTTATTTTTGTGAGTATGATTGAATTTTTTAAGTAAAAGTATTATATTAGTTTTTTTTGAAAAAAATTAGAGTGTTTGAGATATGTATTGAATTTTTTCCTTGTATTAAGAGAAGAAATAAAAGTTAATTAGTTTTTTTTAAAACCAAACATTGCAGCTTAAAAGTTGACTTTTTTGTATAGTAATTTTTTTTGAAAAAAACTAGAGTCTTTGAGATATGTATTGAATTTTTTTCCTTATATTAAGAGAAGGAATAAAAAGTTAATTAGTTTTTTTTAAAACCAGACATTACATCTTAAAAGTTGTTTTTTTTTTAAAAAGTCAACTTAAAAACTATCACAAACATGCCCTTAATATTATTTAGTTATTTTCCTTTTAAGATTTTTTTATTTTTTGTTGGATAAAAATTAAAAGATAAAAAATCAATCTTTTGAAAACTTAATTTTTAAAGTACATAACAATAAAAATATTGATTTTCTGTCATATTAGTGTCAGAGCTCAAAAAAAAAAAGTTTTAAAACATTTTTTAAACACATTTTTATTTGAAATACAAATTTTTAAAAGAAATGCCAACTACCATTCACTTGACCGTAATAATATATAAATAATATATGAATATCTATAAACATATTATCATATGTAAAAATAGTAGATTTTACCGTAAAAAATATATTATTATTTATTTTTTATTCATATGAAATTATTATCTACGGCGTAATGAGTGGTTATCGTGGGATTAAGCTCCTTTTCGTTTTGTTACTGTCCATTTATGTTTATTTAGCAAGTGTGGTTTCATTCGGCTACACTTCAAACTTTAACTATGGAAAGTATTCATCGGATATCTTTTACCGTATAAATCATGTATGCAAAAGATTAAGTTTATTGAATATTTTTAAATATTTAAATAAATTATAAAAAATGAATAATATTTTTTATTTTTTTAAAAAAAAAATACAAATTTTCTAAACACTTATTGATATCCAATAAATTTAATTTTTTACATAAAAAAATCTATATATAAAGGGTGTACGTGAGTTGGAATAGTTTGGTTTCGTACTAAATATAAGATAAAACCAAATTTGATAGGTTCTAATTTTTTGAATTCAAAATTAAACTAAATATTTAGTATAATCAAACTAAACCAACTGAATAAAAATTAAGTTAGTTCCATTTGAAACTATATTTTCATCTATTATTTTTAAATATGCCATTTAAATTCGCAATTTACACTAACAAATTTTTCATTTTGTGTTAATAATACGATTTTTATAAGATTTATAGGATTAGCACGAAGAAGCTGAAAAAGAGAAAAATACAATAAAATAAAGAAAATAGCAAAAAATCAGAACTACGCAAATTTTAAAGATTAGGTCAAGCGCGAATATTTATAAAAATGATACAAAACAAGACATAAATGGGTTATCTAATTGGTGAAACCCTCAAAAGGTCTTTTAATGAGGCTTGCTGCTGGAAACTTTGCATCATTATCGCCATCCATGTGTGACTAGCAGCTTTTATAGGGATTTAGATAAAACTCTAGGTAAGTAACTTAAGTTTGGCATTTAGTTATAAGGTTTAATTATTGAGATTCAATGATTGTATAAGATAAATATTTTAATATTTATTTTATTGATCTTATTCTTCATATTTAGTACGTATATTTATTTTATGAGATTGTACATACTTATACAATGGTTATTTTTGTTATATAATCAATACTTGAGATATAGTATGTTAAGAATAGACGAATCGTGCTAAGATTGCATTAAAGACGATTCATACTAATTCAAGATACTCTATATTTGATCATTGATCTCATAAATTTGCTAGACGATACCGTTAGGGCTTGTAGCCATAGCGAATCATGATTGAAATGAATAGTTAACCCTAAACTAATACGATTGCATTTGTTACAAGGTTATGGTAGTGGATTCAAAAGTGTAATACTTTTCACATTTATTGATTTTTTAGATTAATTTTTATTATTTTATTTTATTCAAATTAATTCTATCTTATAAGCTCAATTAATTTATTCTATCTTATAAGCTCAATTAATTTGTTTCAAATTAATTTTAGGTACTAGTATGAGAGGACCACAACTTAGCTTTGTTATTCCCGTTAGAACAATATTTGGTTTTAACCACTATTCTACGAATTAATAATTTTTATTTAATTTGAATTATTTATTTTTAGTGCGTCAACGACAGACATCAAAAGTATAATCACGTAAAATTATATAATATAATTTTATTTTGAGAAATAGTAAAAAATTCACATAGAAACCAAATACAATCATATTAAATTATGAAATTCTTTACTAACTGATTATATTTGTAAATTCAACAAGTAGAACTCAAAGATTAATGAAAAGTTCATAAAAATTATTTTTTTAATAATCTTTATACATATGAAGAATTTAGGTCTATAAAATTGGATTCTCATTGATTTGATTAATCTTAAACTAATTAATAAAAAATAAAACCAATGTTTGGAGTGTTCGGCTAAATTTATGGTACTAATTTTTAACTTTTTACTATTAATTTTAATAATAAATTATATATATTTTAAATACTCTCAACTTCTATCGTAAGTTATATTAATTTTTTTCTATAAATAACTACTATATGTTATAGCCTAGCATATTTACTAAAATTCACAATTTTACTACAAGTTATAATTTATAAATTATTAATTTTAGTAATAAAAAATACTAATATTATTTATATATATATTTTTTAAAAATAATTTACAAAAGCTACTTCAATTCAATTTATAAAAATCGAGTTAGTTCAATTTACAAATTAAGTGTGTTTTGAGTGCGCCTTATTATGCACTAAAATCTACAAATAAATTGTTTTAATTATAAAATGTGTTACATGCACAGATAATCGATCAAATACGAAAAAAAAAATAAAGATTAAGACTCTTATTAATAAGAGTTTATTGTTAATAAACTTTAACTAGTCACTTTTTTGAATTTGGTTGGTAATTGTTTGTGGGTGCAAATAGTATTTGTTTTAATTATTAAAGGGAATATTTGGCTGAATTTTTGTTATTAATTTTTAGTTTTTTATTACTAATTTTAATTACAAGCGATAAGGTTTTTTATACACTAACAATTTTTTCTATAATTTATAACTATTTTTTTTATTTTAGTTATAAATCACAATTTTTACTAAACACTCATAATTTTTACTACAAATTACAATTTATCTATTAGTAATAACTTTGTCAAACACCTTATAAATGAAATAATTATTCAATACTCTTAGAGTAATATTCTATTAAAATTATTAAATGACACATCTTCACATATTAAATAAAATAATAATAAAAAATAATAAATTTTACTAAATACATCAATAATTATAAAGTTAAAATGTTACCTCGACTTGCTTCCATATCATTAAATATTTACTCCAATAAGTGAGATCAAAATATATTACAATTGTCCGAAAATAAACAAAATTGGAAAGCAACAAAACGGAGTGGATCTAGGAGGATCGTTGTTTTAAAGCCAAGAAGGCTGTGACCCACAAGAGCCGTTGATGTGACTTGGGTTTTGGAATGATGAAATCGTGGGCACGGCACTAAAACTTGGCCAGGTGGGACCAAAGGTACATGTAAGGCGGGGTAACACACGAACTTTGTCTCTTTCCTTGAGCAATCATTCACTAGTATGTGAATACTATAGCATTTTTATAAGGTGCTTTTATATATTTAATTATATAGTAAAAAATATTTTACAAAAAAATAATATTAATTTATTTTGATTGATAAATTATTTTGTACTTTTGTAATATTATATCCGTGATATTATTAGGTATATTTAATAAATAAAATATTATAATTTATATTATATAAATTATTTTTTATTTCATAACTAAAAAAATTATTAAGTATTATTAAAATACTATGTGACATCACTTATGTAATAGTTTTAGTAAAAAAAAAATTTCAATACATATTTAGTGAGTTACTATTTATTTTCTACTTACCCAAAAAGTGAACTACTATTATCTCATTTGAAGCTTTTTTGTTATGTAAATGGATAAAATCTATTTATTTTTTATTTATCTAAAAAAATAAATTATTATTATCTCATTTGAAGCTTTTTTGTTACGTCGCGAGACAACAACCGATTCAATGTCGGTGTTTTGGGATTGTCAATAATTATTCTTTTATATCTATTAAACAAAAAAAATCACTATTATTTTACAATAAAATTTAACAATTCCATATTTTAATACAACATAGTATTTCAAAAATATTAAATAGTTACTTACTCTTGTTAGGCATACAAGAAATATAAAAAAAATGTTAATAACTGCACAATAAATGGAAAATAATAATTATATATATATATATATATACATATTCGTATAAAAATATTAATATTTATAAAATTGATAAACCCATCAAAAAGAGTATGCCTATTATTATTTTTATCTATATTAACTTATTAATGAACATCCAATGAATTATGATTGGCAAAAATAAAAATAAAAATAAGTTACTTAGCCCTCGTTTGATAACTGATTTAAAATTAATTTTTTAATTTTTTGCTTACAAGTACTAAAAGCCTCTTTTTACAACTCATAAGCTTTTGGCCTTTTTGATTTTTTACATAATTTTTATATATTTTTTAAAAATATCATAATTTTTATTATAAATATCCTTTTTTTTATAAAAAATATATTTTTAAAATCTATCAAATAAAATTTATATTAAATATAAAATTATATAAAATTAATATTTTAAAAATTATAACAATTTAAAATAAAAAAAATTTGTCTTTTGACTTAAAGTCATTTTAAGTCTTTGGCATAAATATCACATATATTCCAGCCAAATAAATTTTTTAACTTTTCAACTTAAAATAATTTAAAGCTAAAAAATAACTTAAAATTGATTGTCGAAAGAAATCTTAATATTATTACACATGTTCATTTACTAAAAGTATTATTCAAATAAGAGCCGTGCTATTTCTCCCAAAAAATACGATAAAAAAAATGACTGAAACAGTGCTCGCACTAAAATTACTATTTCGCGCATGAACTGTTTACTTCTCATCGTTATACTTTTCATCCCCTTCAAGTACTCTTTCTCGTCGTCGGTGATGACGCTCTAGTTGTATTGGTATTCCGTCACCAGATTATTCACGTTACTCTCCACTTTCGTAAATTACATATCGTCCATCACCTCCTTGTTGTACCAATAGAGTAACGCCTTACTTTTCAACTTTGCAGTTTCTGCCTTCACGCTTGTGGCTTTTGAAATTTGTTCACTACTCGGATCATAACTTAACAAATAGTAAATTTCATAGTTATCTAAAATTCTGAACCACTGAGAACATTCTCACACGCATTATCAGTTAGAACATTCTAACTGGTGTGAGAATGTCCTTACTTTTTCTTCTTTTTCTTTTCTTTTCTAATAATATGATTTATGCCATCTCCTCATCATCCATTGTTAGATGCAAACTCAAGTCTCCTCCCTTCATTATGATAGGCTCTGTAATATCAGTGAGAATATTCTCACAAGCACTACCATTAAGAACATTCTCACACGCATTATCAGTGAGAATGTTCTCACTGGTGTAAGAATGTTTTTACTTTTTATTTTTTTCTTCTTCTTTCCTAATCATATGATCTCTGTCATCTTTTCATCATCCATTGCTAGATGCAAACTCAAGTCTCATCCCTTCATCATACTAAGCTCTGCGATATCGGTGAGAATGTTCTTACAATGAAAATGTTCTCACGCGCATTACCACTGAGAATATTATCACACGCATTACCACTGAGAATGTTTTTACAGTTTTTAACTGGTGAGAACCTAGTACGATGAAGGGAGGAGACTTGAACTTGCATCTAACAACGGATGATGAGCAGATAGAAGAGATCATATGATTAAAAAATAAAATAAAAAATAAAAAAAATCCCAAATAGCACTCTTCATATCTCTTTTTCTCTCAGGTACTTTTTTTACCTCCTTCAACTACTGAATTCGATACCTCGAAAGACAAAATTTATCAATCTCTAAAGGTTGGTCAAATTCTGCAGGGGCATGAGCTCCGTCGAAGATGATGACGTCGTTAGGATCAGGAGTCAAACGCATACGTGGGAGAAGAACGAGACTGAAAGAAAGACGATGGATGGAAAAGAACCAAACACGAACGTGACAATTTCGATCATTTATTTCGGAATGAGTAGACTTCTCGTTCAAATAATAACACATAAATACATAATAGTGCGGAGTACCTAATAATTTTTCCTCATCTCCTGTCTCTCATGTTCTTGTCTGTCAAAAACTGATTGACGCCCAGCCTGGCTCATGATTTGAAAGTGTGGGTCCCACCCGTTTCCGCCCTGTCACCCACATGCGGACTCTTATTTTATTCCTTTTCTGGGTTAATCCACCATGCGCGCCTCCTCACGATTCTTTCCATGAGCTCTCCATCCGACTCATCAATCACCCGACGACAGTGCCTGCTGCGCCTCACAAGACAATATATATTATTATTCTGCTCTTAAAAAGCTTATTTTGTTTTAAATAAATTTTAATAATTTTATCTATTTGCTATATGTAAAGCTATTTGAGTTTGCTGTGAATATAAAAAAAATTTTTTTACATGATTTTTGTATCTATTAGACTGAAAAATATTTATTTAATTATTTTTTATAATTATATTAATCCTTTATTTATTTATAAGTAAATGCATTCTAACTACCCAACTATGAATATTTTATTAATTTTATTTTTTATACAAATAATAAATTTAATAAATTCTATATAATAAATAAATTTAATTTTAAAAATATATATGAGAGCCAAATTTTTTAAAGCACAACAGCGTATTGTCCTTCCATGGATAACACACTAGCGTCTTCAATAAACATATTTTATGGATGCAATTTCCCTCTTTTTGTTTTGTACTTACTTTATTTTTGCTTCTGATCACAGATATGATGATAATGATATTTATTTTTTTTACCTATTTTTTTTATCCCACATGCGATTACATAAAATAATTATTAATACATGTATAAAATATATATTTTTATAAATATAATAGGTCTAAAATATTAAAATATTATATTTATTTTTAATTTTTTTTATTTATTACATTTTGTATTTTTAATTATATTAAATCATTAATTATTATTTTTTATTTATTATATTATTTATAACTCTTATTAATATCACTCTTTTATATTTAAAAAATCATCTTTCAAATATTTTTGTTCATGTCATGTCTTTTGTTATTTTTTTAAATATTTTCTTTTGTCTCTATTCTAATTAAATAAAGGACGAAAACAGAAGAGCTGTCCGCTCCAATGCCATCTTTACTATAATTAGAAAAAAATTTAAAAGAAAAAAATAATTAATAATTTGACTTAACAGCCATGCAGTCACTTTACGCTGTGGGATTAGAAAATTCTATTGATCAACGACTAAGTATTTTAATTGAGACTCCCATGCATTTAAGACCTTTTTATTTATTTATTTGATAATTTAACAATTAACTTACTAATCGTTGCTTTTAAAAACACAAAATAATGATTCAGATTTTATACTATTTATTTTTATTTGTATTCACTCGTTGAGATGGTCTGATAAGTAAAAAATAGCTAAAAATAAATTTAAAAAAATTAAAATCTATCCCAAAAGGAAGACGCTAATAGGTAAAAATATTTTTATATCCTTATTTATTTTTAGATAAAATAAATAAATAAAATCAATATAGACCTTTTGCTAATTTTTTTAATTAATTAGATTACATTCCATTAATATGTATTAGAAAATGTGTTGATAACATTTTAAAAAAATATTTTGACTTTTCTTTAAGATACAATAGCCTCTTTTGATTTTCAGATAATTTGAGATCCAATTGCATTAAAAAATTTAGTAAATTTTAATTTATTTTAAATATTTTATATTGGGGTGTTTAGCAAAGCTTTCTGCAACAGTTCTTAGCTTCTTACTACTAATTTTAGTTATAAATTAAAATCAATTCTAAACACTCACAATTTTTACTATAAATTATAACTATTTTTTTTTCTATTTAAACTATAAATTTAATTTTTACTAAATACTTATAAATTTCAATACAAGCTACAATTTATAAAATTATTAGTTTTAGTAATGCCAAACACTACCTTTAAAAATTAGTGTAAAGCAGTTTTCTTATTTGTTTAACCAAACTATTTTCTGTATTAGACTATTGAATAAATTATATAATATATAAAATAAATGAATCGTGTTATTATGGTGGATTAATATTTTAAATTATTTCTTACTTTTAATAATAGTTAAAAATAATTATATCCCATTATTCATTTATATCTCATTATTCATTTATGATTAATACATTCTAATTTTATTTTATAATTGATACAATTTAATTTTACTGTTTATCTTATTTCGTTGTACATCTAATACAAGCTAATCCCATTATTTATCTAATTTCTTCAAAAACAATTCAAAAATGACCTTTTAAAACTAGACAAATGATTTACTTAATTTTATATTTTTAATTAGAGTTTTTTTAAAACTGGTTGAAAGAGTGTTCGTTAGAAATAGTTTTTTAATTTTCAGCTTACAGTTCATCAAAAAATTGAAAATAAAATAAAACAAGTGTGTTTATATTTTTTAGTTGTAACTTTTGATTATAAATTAACAAAAACAAATTAAATTGCTTAAAATTATAAATTTATAAATATAACAAAATTTTATAATTTTTATTTAAAATTATAATTTCACATTTTTAATTATAATATTAAATTTATAAGTTCATCCTTTTAAAAACCATTGAACAATAAGATCATCTCCCACATTATGTTGGCTAAGCTAAAAACTAATACACACTTTATTTTGTTTATTCATATCTTATATATGTATTTCAATACTAGTTGTAATTATTCATTCAAATTTACAATGCATGGGTGGTGATGCCACGGATAATATGAAATTTAAATTAATTTAGCTAACTCTGCATAATTAATTAAATATAACAAATTTTTATAAAATACAATGAAGGTGTTTTGGCTAAGTTATTAGAATAGCTTTTAGCTTTTGTTACTATTTTTAAGTAATAAGTTATAATATTTTTTAAGCACTTATAATATTTTCTGTAAGTTATAATTTATTTTTCTTTTCTAAATAAGGGTTCGATTTGCAATTAGCTTAAAAACAAGTTTTTTTGCGTTTTTAATTAAAAAGTTAAATTTAGTTCAAAGTAGATTGTTTTGTAATTTAGTTTTTAAGTTAGTTTTTTTAAATTTAGTTATTTGACTAAAAAATAATTTTTTTATTTTTTTTGTTCAAAATGAACAATTTTACACTTCTATATATTTAATATTAACATGTAATTAGTAGTTATAGTAAATAAATTATAAATAAAGACCTTATTTGTGTCAGAATAAAGAGGTTGGGATTAGACTATTATATAATAATTTCATATACAACTTTGTTTGGATATTAAATTTGTGTGCAACTTTTTTTTTTCATCAATCACTTTTTTTCCGTATACGAGAGACCATTTGTATTCCAATAGGAGAAGAGTTTAGCTAGTATGAGATATTATTAGGTTATCACATTTTAAATCAAATATTATTCGATCTAAAAAATGTTACACTAATAATTTAATCAATAATACTTTTGGTACTATTTATCCGAATATACTAATTATCTTATAAAAATAGTCCTTTTACCAAATGAGGCCAAATGGTATTATTGTAATTTAAAAGTAGTAAGAGTTTAAATATAATATTCAGAAAGCTTGTGTTTTGACGTGACTTTTTAACTTTTTAACTTTTTAGTATTTTTGTCAAACGAACAACATTGGCTTTTTGACGTTTTTAATCAAAAAATAAAAAAATTATATTGCAAAAAGTTAGGTTGCCAATCAAGACCTAACTAGTTTTAACAACAAATTAACATATTTTTTAAATACTCATAATTTTTATTATAAATTATAATTTATAAATTATCAATTTTAACAATATCAAACATGAAAAGTCTTGGCAGCTCAGTAATTTCATGTATTCCCATAAAACTCTTTATTCAGATAGTTCGCGGTTCGAGTCTCCTTTCTCCCATCGCCGCTGCCCCGGTACTCCAATAAAAAAATAAAAAAAAAACAATATCAAACACAATAATAAAAAAATTAACCCAAACACGGTAAAATATCAAAAAGAAAAAGAGTTTACCGTCAACATTCCCACTGTAATTTCGCCGTTTGATGTCTTTCTGCTGGTACTGCTTCACTCACTCACTCACACTCACTCTCTCTCTCTCTCTCTCTTCAGAGCAACTCTCTAGAACTCAAATGGGTCCGTTACACACTACAAACAATGTCGGCGACAAACGTTATTGATGACATTTAATTGCTGATTAGTGTTTGGTAATCATAGTATTTCCTTAATTCCCCCTCCTTTTTTTTTTACCTTCCCTTATGTTTTGATTTTAACTTTATCCTATGCATCAAAAGCTGGCATTGGTATAGTAATATTCGCCTTCCCCCTCTCTCTTCCCATGTATAAATTTTTTTGTCATTTATATCATAAAGGCTTATAAATATTTGTATATATATTAGAATACCCAGAAAGCTACTCTGTTTTATACTGCTTTATTTTTTTTTCCTTCTTCTCTGATTCAGTTGTTGTTTGGGCAGCAGACTCTGTTGCTGTCTCTTTGGCTACTGATGCACAAGCCAAGACTCATGAAGATGCTAGTAAGTACGTTTCTTTTCTATGTGGGTTTATTTCTCTTTGCTAAATCAAGAAATTTCAAGACTTCGTTTGAATCTTTTTCTCATCATTTTTCTTTTCTTCTTCTTGGGATTTTGGTTTTGTATTAGGGTTCTTCACTGTAAGAAGAACTTTCAAAAGATTTCTCTGTCAATTGTCACTAACAGAGCAATCTTTTGAGATCTATATTCGATTTTCCTTTCTGGGTTTCTTTAAGATTTTTTCTAGTTTCCATTTACTAATCATAGTAGAAGGGGAACTCCGTTTGGGTTTATCTTGATTTCCAATTCTACGGATTTTTTTTAGTCAATTTTGTTTCCAGTATAATGTAGTCTATTTACCAGGACAATCACTCCTAGATTTTGTGATTTGACTGAATTTCCTTATCATAATTTTTTATCTTCAATTTTGGATACTTTTTTTATTCTCTGTTGTTGTTTTCCTGATTTAGATTGTACTTGTTATAAATGGGTATTAATCTAGGTAATGCATTTTCCACATATTCTTTAAATCTGTGTCTCCTTCAGCCATTTATTAGCATTTTGTCTCAACTCTCTGTACTCTAGAAAAATTGACTTGAATCTCTTTAATTATCTGACCAAAGCTGTTATGAATTCTGTATGATTTGTATTGTATGGACATTTCTTCTAGTGTTTCTTTAGCATTTGATAATGCTGGGGACTCTGTATGTGTACCTTCATGGATCCGACAATCCCATTTCTTAAAAGAGAAAAAAGAAACTTAGCAAGCCATTGCTGGTTCTGTATTGACTCAATCTGGGCACAAGGCATTAAAATAAACCAAGTTACTCGAACTTAGCAAGCCATTGCTGGTTCTGTATTGACTCAATTTGTGCACAAGGCATTAAAATAAACCAAGTTACTCTAACTCGACCGTGTCTAGCTTGTTAAAGGCTCATTCGAGTGATCTCAATATCTAATCAGATCAAGAGTCAACATATTTTGAAAGTCGTTAATTTCTGAGCTAGTCTAGAAACTTGGTTTAACTGAAATATCTACGGTGGACCCTGTCATTTTTAGTTGCTGGTTTCCTGTGAATTTGTTACCCTTATAAATGAATTAATATCCATCCAAGCATATCTAAGATTTTGGTTTGCGTTTCCATCCTTTTTTCAGGCAGCATTGCTTTTGCTTCTCCCTTTGAGCAATGCTGTTGAAATCAATGTTAAAGGGAGTGAGAGACAGTGCGACTTTAAGCCGAGATTACTGCCAAGACCACATAGTGTATCGATCCTAGAATTTGGTGCCGTTGGGGATGGGAAAACATTGAACACCATTGCTTTCCAGAATGCAGTTTTCTATCTCAAATCCTTTGCCGACAAGGGTGGTGCTCAGCTGTATGTGCCACCTGGAAAATGGCTAACGGGAAGCTTCAATCTCACCAGCCATCTCACACTATTCTTGTCAAGGGGTGCCATCATTCTTGGATCTCAGGTGTTATTCTATCCTCGCCTTTTATTCTACATGTTTAAATTGTATTAGATTGTAAACTCCCATTCATTTTAAAACTTAAACTGTTATTAGAATGGGTAATTTTATTGTTTATATTCTCAAATGGACCCTCACTTGTGGCCTAACTATCTTCCATAAGCAGGCCAAACACTTGAGTTTGAACAAATGTTTTATAGCGTGCTTAGATACTCCGATACTTAAAAGATTGTTAATCATCAATTCATCTAAAAACTTGAACTATTTGGGAGAGTACCAACTTCATTTTATATGTATCCTCAACAAGTTGTTTTTCTCTTAATTCTTCATCATAAGTAATTCTACTAGTTCAAGAATAATCGGAGAAATTTTTTGTGAGCCATTGTTTTTAACATTTTGTTGGTTGTTAGGATGCATCTCATTGGGAGATCGTTGAACCGCTACCCTCCTATGGTCGAGGAATTGAACTACCTGGAGGAAGGTATAGAAGCTTAATAAATGGATATCTGTTGCATGATGTGGTAATAACAGGTAGACTACTCTCAACTTATGCTGTCAAATTCAACTAACAAATGTTTTCGGCTGTTTAATTCTCTATATCTCATCTGAACATTCTAACATTCATTGCAATAGGTGATAATGGGACCGTCGACGGACAGGGATCAGTTTGGTGGGATTGGTTCACCTCTCATTCCTTAAACTATAGCCGTCCTCACCTTGTCGAATTTATTGGTTCGAAGGATATTGTAGTGTCGAACCTAACTTTCCTGAATGCTCCCGCATTTAATGTTCATCCAGTCTATTGTAGGTGAGGTGACTGAATTTGTTATGCCTTTTGAGTTGTTTAAAAAAAAATCTCATTAATACCTCAATGGGCATTTTTATTTAATATTATTTTAATCCGTATTTTCTGCAGCAATGTGCAAGTTCAGAACATTTCAGTGTATGCGCCACCAGGATCACCTTATACTGTTGGTATAGTACCAGGTACTTATGATGATCCATACATTCACTTCCTTCTTTTCGTTTCTTCTTGCGAATCAATCATGAGGTTATCCAAAATATGTTTTTCAAGTAATCAGGTGCCTTAAATTCAGAAATATATGTTTTTTCTTTATTCACTCCATTCTTTTTCCTGTTTATTTTTAACAGGCGGTTGTTTTAAAGATGCTGTTATCCTGATATGCACTTGATAATTCTTTTTAGCCTGCATTTGCCTTTTCCCTCTTTCTCTTCTCTTTTCTTTGCTTCCCTTTTTTTTGGGGGGGAAGGGGGAAGGGATAATAGATTTTGGGGGATTGTTAATGGGGTGGTATTAGCACTGGAAGTTGATCATGAGTTGGGATTAACAGTAAAGGCATAAGGGTAGTCTCTTGTTTGATTTGCACCAGATTAGATAATAATATTGGTAGTAGTAAGTTTGATTTGCACAAGTTGAATGGGATTAAATTATCAAATTTTCAATTTACCATTCAGCAGGACCCTCTTTTGCTTCTCATTAAGTTGTCATTAGTGTAGATAAGGTACTGGAGGGGTATAGTCATCATTAATATAAAGAACAATGGGCGGTGTGGTCATTGGACCACCATAGATCAGGGATTGGATTAGCGAAGACACCCTACCCTCTCCACGGGGTCGCTTATACCCCCTATTTTGATGGATTCATAGCCCAAGAGGACTAACAATCCATCCCGACTCTGTAGCACCAAACATAATATTAGAGGGTCCAGTGAATTAAACATGGCCTAAGTTACAAGATACAAAGTGGGGTGTCCTTGGAAGTATACTTGCTTCTCATTCTTCCAATGTGAGCCAAAAAGTGGCTCAGCGATGATGCTAACATAAATATAATAAAACATGCAATTGATACATTTCCTAACTCCTTGATTCTTGAAAATCTGAATCTCCATCCAATGTACTTTTAGAACCTAAATCTGCTGCCTATTGAATGATGTTATCTCTGGATCAGTTTATGTTTCCAAACCTTTCTTTCATCCGCGGTTAATCAATTTTGCATTTGTGAATACCAAGTTGGAAAATATTTTCTATTTTACATGAAAGATTTTCTACTTCACATGACAACTATTTTATTTCAGATTCTTCGGATAATATTTGCATTGAGAACTGCAGTATTAGCACCAGCTACGATGCCATTGCACTCGAGAGTGGCTGGGATGAGTACGGGATTGCCTATGGCAGACCCACAACAAGCGTGCACATCAAGCAAGTATATCTTCAAGCCTCTTACGGCTCTGCCCTTGCCTTTGGTAGTGAGATGTCCGGTGGCATTTCGGGTGTCCTTGTTGAGAACCTTTATGCATATAATTCATGTTGCGGCGTTGAGTTCAGAACGACTAAAGGTAGAGGTGGGTATATTAAGGAGATCATCATATCGAATACTGAGATGAAAAATGTCCGCACGGCATTTGGTGCCACGGGCCAAAGTGGGTCCCATCCAGACGACAATTTTGATCCCAATGCACTGCCCATTTTGTGTCAGATCACCTTGCAGAACGTGATCGGCACAAACATAACCCTTGCTGGGAACCTCACTGGAATTCAAGAATCCCCTTTCACTTCGATATGCCTATCCAATATCTCCTTAGCAGTCACTAGCACTTCTACTTCCTGGGCATGTTCAAATGTTTTTGGGTTCTCTCAATTTGTGTTCCCCGAACCATGTCCTGACCTCGCGACCTCATTCTCAAACTCCTCCTCGGTCTCATGCTTCTCCTTCCCGAGCTCTGATATTCGTTGGATTGCAGCTTTATGATGATGATACCAGTTTCCCCATACCAAAACTCAGATCTTCTTTCAGCTCCTGTCTGCAATGGAGAAAAAGGTGAAATTGTTTGGCTTCACAGTCCAATTAAGTAAGATTCTTTGCAATAAAGATCAAATGTCTAGAACAGTTGTTCTCTTCGCCCCGCGGTTTGGATTCTTGCATGTTATTACTACTTTGCAGATTATGTACAGCCTCATTTCTTCATTCATGTGTAAGGAATTTTTGGTAGTGATTATATGTTCTGAATTTGGTGCATTATATATATAAATTCCTTTGTAAAACTTAGATAACATGTTGTGAAAGGGGGGAATCATGTGATTGGAATTAAGATTAAATTTGGCACTCTCTCGATCTCTCTCCCTCTGATTTTGGTTGTGTTTGGTTGTGCTCGTTTGTGTTTTTGTAAAAAAAGAAAAAAGAAAAAAGAAAAAAGAGTTTTTACGGGGAATATATAGATTGTCAGAAACATCTTCAATTTTTGTTATTTTTGAAACTTTTGGTTTTAATTTTTCAAAAATATTCAAATAAATAATAATAAGTTTTAATCTAAAGTAGTTAATCAGGCAAGGGGATATTATTTTTTTAAGAAATTGTTAGCTGAAATACTAAATCAAATAATGATTTAATGCCAATTTTTTTGAATTTTTTTTTTTTTAAAAATTGTTAGCTGTTACTTTGGTAATATTTTTTATGAGAGAAAAACTTAAATTTGAAATGGATCGCGAAGTTAAAATTAAAATAAAAATAAAGAAAAATTAGTGAGAGTGGAGAGAAAAATGTATAAAAAAAGTGTGCGGAATAGTCATTAGAATAAATAAATCTAAGTTTTAAGATATGCCATATAAAATAAAATTTCATATCAAAAGTGTTTTGTGAGATGTAATATAAGTATTGTAAAAATTAGTTGGTCTTGCTTGTGACTTTTGCCGATAAGAATACCAGTTTGGTGTTCATTTCTATTTTATTGGGACATAGAACAAAGAAAGAAGGTTGAAAAATATTATATTAAAAAGTCTTTTTATTTTGTTTGTGTAAACTCTAATTTAATTTTGAAATTTTAAAAGATTCTTCTTACTGCTGGAGGGAAGATTATTTAGAAAAATTGTATATGATAACTTTTTTGGTTAAGATATTGAAGCTAAAAAATATTTTTATAATTGCTTATATATTTTATTAAAGTAATTATTTTAAATGATGAATTTAAAAAATACCATATTCTTTAATTTTTTAAAATATTATAAAATATTAAAATAATATATTTAATATTTATTATTTTTATTTTATGTATAGCACCAGCTAATTGCTAGCTCTAATAAAAATTAAAAAAATAAATTATCTTAAATATTTTCTTTTTTTATTACAAATAATTCATTCTTAACTAAACTTATATGAAATTCCAAACATATGTGTGTTCGCATTATTAAAATTAATAATTTATAAATTATAATTTAAATAAAAAATAAAAAATATTTAATAAATATTTGTATTTGTAATTAAAATAAAAAATAATTATAATTTATAATAAAAATTATAAATATTTTAAAAATTATAATTTATTACTAAAATTACTAATAATAAATTAAAAACTAGCTGAAAGAACTCAGTCAAACACACCCTCAGCCTCTTAGAAGCTTTCCCAAGTCCCAAGCGCAATAGCTTGAAAATTATAAAATTAATACAAGTTAATTTAATCAATTTTATATTAAATATACAATGTAATTAAGCCTGGACTTTTTCCTATTAAAAATTGCAATTCAGTTTGTGCCGTCCTCCACCGCCGCCGTCCACCGCGCCGTCCACTGCCGCTTCCACCGCCACCGCCTCTGGCGACACTCGCCACCGTTTTGGTAACCCTGAGCATTCCTGTTTTTCCTTTTACTGCAAAATATGATTTTTTTTAGCAGATGTATACATAGCTGGCCAACATTCGGTTTCCGGATCACGATGAGTTCCTCCAATATAAGAGATCTCTTGACTTCGTTAGTCCGTCTCTGAACTTCTTCGCTATCAGCTCTGGAGATGGTCGAATTAAGGTACCTAAACGTTTTCTTGTTGGAGGACGAGAAACCAGAACACAATTGATAAAAGGGGAAAAAGCAGCAATCTTGCTTTCGATTTTGTTGTTTTTTTCTCTTTGCAATCTCTCTCTAAAAGCTATATTGAGGATTTCACAGTCTGCATGCTTTTGGATCACGAGTAATCAGTCTGATTTTTGTTCAATTTAGGTATTGTTTGGTTAAAGTCGGGATTTTAGCCTTTTGCTTAAATTAACAACTGTTAAATTACAATTTTATCTCTTTGCGTAGTGATTTGATTAAAAGTAGATAGCTTTTTCTTTCTATATAGTGTTTGAAGTCACTTTTTAACTAAATTCTTGTATTGGTTTAAAGTAAAAAAACAAAAAACTTGACTTTAAACATGTCGGTGGTTTTTGGTATTGCTTTTGATTGTAGCTTTTAGCTTTTTGCTTTTTGCGGCTAGTTTTAGTAATAAACTATTTTTTTTTCTAAATACTCACAATATTTGCTATTAGCAATAATTATTTTTGCTTCTATAAATAATTAATTTCAGCAATACCAAACACTACCGTTACCTAGTGAAGCTTTATAGTGTATATTGTATAATGAATTCCCAAAAAATGTAACTTGTATTAATACATGTATGTAGAATTAAATATTTGAATGTATATATGTATACTTACTAAAAAGAAATTTAAATGTATTGATTTATTTAACGTGGGATTTTATGGTTTAAGTGAATTTAAAATAAGGATTATATTCTCGCTTCTTTCAAATTTAGGACACTGTGAAGGGTCAGGTCCAGACTGAGTTTGCAGATATCGTGTCCACCGGTGGAACTGATTTATTTGGTAAGCCAGAAAGGGGTCACCTTTCAGTTGATTACACATGCATGAAGTGGTTGTCTTTAGACAAAAAAGTTTATTTTTCTAGATAGTTTTTCTAATTTGTGCTAGTATTTGATGTTCATGTTTGAAATTTACTTATACATCATGTTTTTGTGAGTGAAATTGTTGATGATATTTAGAGAAGGAAAATGCTAACCACCGCTTATTGGGCGGTGGATAATGGGTATATAATGTATAGATATTTGTGCAAAATGTATTGATATATGTGAAAACGGTAGGCCTCACCTCCAAAAGTGTACTGATATTGAAAAAAATTTGTCTTCATTATCTTATTAACTACCGCCTATTGGGCGGTGGTTAGCATGACCCTTTAGTAAAAAAGGAAGCATGGCAGTTCATTGTTGGTTTTGGGAATGGGCAGTGGTGACGTTTTAACGCAGGATATATTTGCTGGTCAATTGAAATGAAAAGTTAGTGTCTGCCATCCAGGGTGCGTTTCCTGCTACAAGTATTGTACTTTTCGAGGTTGTCACCATTGCTTTTGATAAAATATTTCTTCTCATGATTGACATGTCAGACTCTTTCCATTCTTGTTTACTTCATGCTTCACAATTTTCTGGTTTCTTCTGCTTTCTCAAGTTGTAGTTGGTTAATGTTGTTTCATTTTGGGAAACTGTGAATTCCATGTAATCAGTAAAGAACTTATCCATGTTAGAGTATAAAATCTCACATTGCATGGGTACGGAATAAGTTATCATTTAATATAATGTTGTGAATTTTTTAAAAAAGAAAAAAATTCACTCCCCACTAAAAAAAAGGTTGCACGAAAAGAGACTACATGTCACAGACCTCAAAAACGTATGCATGCGAGGGAAAATGTTAAGATTATAGAATCCCACATTGCTTGGGTACGAAATAGGTGATCATTTACTAAAATGTTGAAATCTCTCTACCTAATAGCTTAAGATTCTAAGTTGGATGCATAGTTTCAACAATCTAGTCATGAGGCTACAAATGCGAGCCTTCCAAGTTATTAGCACATTATGTATTTTAACTGAATATCTTTCCCGCAACACACATGGAGTTTCCTTACTCCTTTTTATTTGAAATTTGGAAATGAAGATAAGACATTATAATGCATATGATCAAGATGAATATGTTTGGTGCACCCAAAGGTTAAAAGAAATTGGAAAAACTAAATCATCATGATAATGCCAGAAAGTTACTTCATTGTGTGCTAAGAGTTTAAGATTATGAGGGAGACTGTAGCTTGCTGTCCATTTTTTGTAGCGTGAACAGTGTAGCATATCCGTATTTGCGTGGCCTAACCCTGATATCCCATAATTTATTATGTAGGGGTGTTAGTGCCATTTCATTTCCAACACATGATTCATGCATTTACACGGCGGGTGTGGATGGGATAGTTTGCAAACTAGATTCAATGGCGGGTAACTTGTTAGGGAAGTTCAGAGCTTCTACGAAGGCAATATCTTCTGTCTGTTTCATCAGGTATTGCTTGGTTTTCATTCAGAAGAAAGCACTTACTCTGCCTTTTCTTAGAGTTAAATTAGTACTTTAAATATGCACATTTTATTCTGTGAGATTCTTTGTGCATTATAAACTTTATAGGTTTTGGAAACCTGGGATTTGAACTGTTTTCCTCTTCCTTGTTTTTGTTCTTCATGTTACATTTATATATTTGTTTTTTGTGGAATTCTGATCTTTTCATGATTTTGATGTATCTATTTGGAGGGAAGCAACTTCAGTGTTGCATGGATGTGGGTTCACATGTTGGGTCTGGATGCTTGTTGAGGACCTGAGGTCTATGTTACATGGACTTGGATATGAGTGTTGGGTGTAGGTTGGTGTCTAATGTTAGATTCATCTACTTCCTATGTCCTAGGATACATGGACTCTGCAAAACATTCATAGTTTTAAGGTTAAAGTAGTGTTTGCTAGGTGTAATAGAGCATTTCATTTATAATACGAGAGTTTTATACATAATTATTAATTATAGGGTGAAAAATTGTGTAATAAGCTTACTGGCTAAATGTCTAACCACTCATGTTGAACATATACCCTGCCGTGTTTTAAGTGTTCAATATGAGTATATCATACATTTTGAAGAGTCCATGCAGCATACATTATTTGTTAAGGTGATAGGTTATCTAATAGTTAGATTTGACACAAGGGGATGCATTTGAATTGCTTGATTGTCAAATTTTACTCATTTTTCAACTGAATGGTTGATAGATGTTTCTTTCTTAAATTATGCGTTCAAGTTGGCACATTGAATGTCCACGTTAAAGAGGAATATGCCAACTCTACCAGTTGACCCCTCTTCTTTTTTCTAGATGTATATACCACACCTATTCATGCCAGTGCTTGTATCATGCGATAGCTACCTAATGCATTTGCGACTGTCTATTTGGCAGATAATTTTTTATTGCACTCTCTTTTACACTTCTTAAAAGTATGGGAAAATGGTCAGAATTGTCTAATCTTTATTATTTGACCCTTGGGATTCTTTGGGTGGTAACTATTGACTTATTCCCATTCTTGCAGCTCGTTATCTCCCTTTATGCATTTTTATATGGAATTCTTTTTTCAATCACATTTTGAATTCTGTGTGGATCATTAATGATTTTTCAATTGCAAACAGTTAGCGCGTTAGACCGTGCGAATGCAGAAGATGCTCTACTTTCAATTCCTAAATTTTTTGATTCTCATGATCAAAAGAAAGGACATCAAAATTCCAGTATTGCCCCTGATGAGGTAGTGACAGATGATTTGGTCAACAGCAAGAGGGGAGCACAGGCTGACGCAAGGAAAGGTGTGCCTAAATATCTCTCAGAATAAGTTCCCAAATTTTAATTTATGGTGTACCACCTTTTATATGTTATTATTCCCAACCTTGATTTATCACTTGATTTCATGTGGATAGAAATATAATTTTCTTGGAAGATGGATAGATCATGATTTTTTATATTGTAATTAGTACATTGCTTATGTGAGGTTATTTAATTTGTCATGAATTTTCAGATGCATTGATATAGGGATAATGGTATCCTCGTGATTGCAATTGTTTTTCATAAAATTTCATGCAAAATGGTAAAAACCTGGCCTCGAGTTTAGAGTATTCCTTCTTGTAAATTCTTACCCTATACTTTAATTCTGGTGTACGACCATTCATATGTTTATTACTTTTGTCACTCATTTATCAGTTGATTATGTGAGAACAAAAATAGTGGTTTCTTGGACATTGGGCATATTGTGTTATTTGATAATGGAATTAGTAAATTGTGCACATGACACTATTTAATTTATCATGAATTTTCAAATGCATTGATATTAGGATATTGTCATTGGAAATAATATATATTAAGAAATTAGGATTTCTTTGATATCTTTGATTTTATTTCATTTTATTTAGAATCTATATTATAGATTCTTCATTCCTTTGTAAATCTATTCCACTAATATAAATAGATGGTGATCTCTTTTTGTAGATAAGTCAAAATTATTGAATTATTTTATTTTATTTGGTATCAGAGCCAGAAAAATAAAGAAAAAAACCTATTCAGAAACCCTAGCCACCCCATCTTCGCCAAAATCCTCTTTCATCGACGACCACTCCGGCATCGACAACCACTCTTTGCCGATCATCCTTCGCCAACAACCAAATCTCAGTCGCCGAAAACCACAGCTTTGAAAAATCTTAGCTCCAATTGCCTTCGTAAACCTTAATCCCGCCACGCTCACCTTCACTGGTCGCCTTAGTCACCTTTGACGTCACCGACGTCATCCCTCTCCGTTACCATACTTACCCCTCGCCGTTACCATCATTATCTCTCGCAGTTGTCTTTGTCATCACGCATCATCCATGTTAGTTTTAATGTTTGCTTGTATATAAATAAATCATTGCGTGCCCCATTAGGGTTAACAGTTTTCATTTAACCTAATACTGTCTTATTAATATGGTATCAGAGCCACCACTGCCGATAACACCTCATTGAACCCTAGTCCTTGCCGCCGACCACCCAAGCCACCATTTCTAGCGCCGAAACCCTCTAAACCTCCTTGCCGCACCTCCGACGCACATCCACAGCCCACGTCGCACCCTCCAAACCGTCTAGGCCTCCTCGCCGTCGCCTCCAAAACAACCGCCAGCCACTGTCGTACCTTCCAAACCCTAGCCGCGCCTCCAAAACACCTCCACAGCCACCGTTTCACCCTCCAAACACTAGCCGCACCTCTAACAGCGAAAACCAATCACCGCTGCAGCTCCACCAGTCACCGTTGCACCTCTAGAAACCTAGCCGGACCTCCAACAACCTATACCAGCCATCGTTGCACCTCCCGAGCCAAACCCAGGCACTGCCGAACCTTTTTCAGTCACCATCAGCCGCCGACTTCGTCTCTCTCCCTCACTGTGTCCTATGTTAAATGGGCTGCCTTCATTCCGTGACGAGGTTCTCTACTCTCCGATTCTTGGTGATGCAGTGAGGGTTAGTTGCTGAGTTTTGCAGTCATTCCATGTTATGATTTCTTGGTATTGTGAGAAGTTGAGATGATTTTGTATTCTGAACAAAGATGTCATCAGAAGGAGATGGGTCTGCTACTCGGACTTTTGGGATTAATGAGTCTCTGACGGATATCGGGCGCCCAGCAAGAACTGAAGTGTTCTCTTCTTCTACTCGGCTTGTCGATGAGAAACTTGATGGAGCTTCTACTTATCTTTTGTGGCGGAAAAATATTTTGAAATCCTTGCAAGGAATGGAATTGGATTTCCACTTATTCGATGATGCTCTAGATGTTAGTTGCCCTACTTTCCGAATGTGGGTGCGAGACGATGTTCGTTTCTTTAGTCAAATCATGAATTCAATAGACCGCAGTGTCAAGGTCTTGGTTGCAAGCGCTGATACGGTAAAAAAAATTTGGGGGGCTCTTGAGGATATGTATTCATCCACAAATGATTTATCGCGCCTCTATGATGTGATGCGAGAATTTTTTTGCTCTCAGCAAGCTGGTCGTTCTCTTTAGGAGCACTTTATGAGATTTAAAGTGTTTGTCGACGAGTTTGATAGGCTTCTTCCCTTCACCAATTCACTCATAAGTTTCAGGAGCAACAAATGCAGATTATAGTAGCGTGCTTTCTGGCCAGTTTAGATTCTGAATATGACATGGCCCGTTCTCAGATTCTTGTTGGCACTGACATTCCCATCTTGTTTGAGACTTTCTGCCGGCTGAGTCGTTCGATGCGTCGAGATGACACCAGGTCTTCGCCTGATGCTAGTGACTAGTCAGCTTTTGTTGCTTATTGAGGCGACAGTGGCGCCCGTGGTCGTGGCCGTGGCCGTGGCCATGGTAGGGGCTGTGATGGTAGTCGGACTGGTGGATACGAGGGATGAGAAGAGGGTGTTTGTGAGACTCGTCATTGTCACTATTGTGGTGTTCAGGGACATTCGCAGTGAGTGCTATAAATTACATAGAAGGCCTTCCCCCGTCGCCTGCTGCTGTTGATCACTCCCAGGCAAAATAGTCATCTTCGTCTCAAAAGCAGCTTGTTGAAATGACACCAGCAGAATATGAGCAGTATATTCAGTTTCAGGTTACTGGCCTTTCTAATCCTGTTGCCGCTACCTTTGCAGGTAATCCTGGTGCTTGTCTGGTGACTACCCTATCTGCTTGGGTGATTGATTCAGGTGCCTCCTACCATATGATTGGTTTCGCAGGTATATTATTTGACTATCAGGTGACTCCTAGATATCGTAGTGTTCTTGTAGCAAATGGATCTTCCTTACCGGTTAAGTGGTGCGGAGTTGCCACTCCCACGCCATCCTTAACTTTGACAAATGTCTTGCATACTCCTGGAAATCCATTTAACCTATTATCAGTTAGTCAACTTAATAATGATCTCAACTGTTGTGTGACGTTTTATTCTGATAGCTGTGTTTTTCAGGATATTACGATGAGAAAGATTATCAGTAGGAGTCGAGTTTCTGGTGGGCTATATGTGATGGAGGAGGTGGCTGTTAAGGCCTGCTCAGTAGTCTCTTCTCTCAGCTTTGAGGCTTATTGTCGTTTGGGGCATCCGTTTATATCTAGTTTGCATTGTCTTTGTTCTAGTTTTCGTTTTATTTCTCATATTGAGTGTGAGTTATGTCGTTTGGCAAAGCACTGCGTGTGTCTTTATTGTTTCGAGTCAATAAACGAGCTTTGACTCATTTTTCTTTAGTTCATTTTGATGTTTGGAGGCCGTGTCCTGTTGAGTCTGTTTCTAGATTTCGTTATTATGTCATATTTGTGGATGATTATTCTCGTGTCACTTTTTTATACCATATGTGACATAAATCTAAAGTAGCTTATATTTTATCCTCATTCTGCATGGAAATACAAACCCAGTTTCAGACTCAGGTTAGATATTTGCACAGTGACAATGGTGGTTAGTATCTCTCCACCCATATGAAGAATTTTATGTTTACTCATGGTATTGTTCATCAGACTTCTTGCCCAGCAACTCCACAGCAGAATGATGTAGCTGAGCGCAAGAACTACCATATTATGGAAACTACTCGTGCTCTTTTGTTCCAGATGCAAGTACCTAAGAAGTTCTGGGGGCATGCCGTCCTGACTGTTTGTTACTTGATCAACTGCCTCCCTTCTCAGGTCCTTGGTGGCAAATCTCTGATGGAGGTACTCTCTCAAGCAAAGAGCCTTTTCTCACTCCCTTTGAGAATATTTGGGTGTCTTTGTTATGTTCGGGATATCCATTCCCAGCAGACGAAATTAGATGCTCGTGCTGTTAAGTGCATTTTCCTTGGTTATGCGAATATTCAGAAGGGGTACAGGCTGTTTTTGTCCCTCCCTAAATCGGTTCCTTTTATCTTGGGATGTTGTGTTTGTGGAGTCTACTCCTTTCTATTCTGCGTCAGCTTCGGTTGTGTCGGGTGTTGAGCGGTCTGATCTTGAAAGTCTTCATTTCTTAGTGTCTCGTTTGTCTTCTTCTTCTCTTGCAGGTATTCTTACTACTGAGGGGTCTGCTCCACTTTCTCCATCCACTTCATTAGCTCCATTGGAACTTTCCTCTGCTGAGCCAGTCTCCTCGTCTGAGGATCCTCTCTATGCAGTTAGTACTTCTTCTCTTGCCAGTGATGCTCCTATTACTATTCGAAAGTCTTATCGGACTTGCAGGGATCACCCACTATATACTACCTTCTACAAGGGACTTTCAGCTCCCTTACAGGCTTGTATAGCCACTCTGGAGCAGGCTGTTATTCCTCGTATTGTTCCTAAGGCTTTAGCTGACCCTGGTTGGCGGGGTGCTATGATGGAGGAGATGCAGGCGCTTGAGTTCACCTCTACCTGGTCTCTTGTTCCTCTTCTGAACAGTAAGCAAGCTATTGAATGCAAATGGGTGTTTACGGTCAAGGTTAACCTTGATGGTTCTCTTGCCCGCTTGAAGGCCCTTCTTGTGGCCAAGGGGTATGCTCCGACGTATGGGGTTGATTATTTTGAAACCTTCTTCCCGGTCGCTAAGATAGCATCTATTTACCTTTTTATGTCTCTGGTTGCTGCTCGTCATTGGCCTTTGTATCAGTTTGATGTGAAGAACAAATTTTTTCATGGTGATTTACAAGATGAAGTTTATATGGAGCAACCTCCTGGTTTTGTTGCTCAAGGGGAGTCCTAGCTGGTTTGTCGCCTCCATCCATCTCTTTATGACTTAAAGCAGTCTCCACGCGTGTGGTTTGGTCGATTTAGTATGGTTATGCATCAATTTGGCATTTTATAGTCTGGAAAAGACTACACTGTGTTCTATAGGCGCTCCTTTGCTGGCTGTATTCTATTGATAGTTTATGTTGATGATATTGTCATCATAGGTGATGATGCTCGTGGGCATTTTTGAGTTGTAGTATTTTTTGAAATCTCAGTTTCAAACTAAAGACTTTGGGGAATTGAAATACTTTCTCAGGATTGAGGTGGCACGAGGCAAGAAGGGTATCTTTATTTCTCAGAGAAAGTATGTACTGGATATTCTAGCTGATGCGGGGCTTCTGCAAGCAAAGGTGGTTGAGTCACCTATGGACCCAAGTGTCAAACTTCTTCTTGATGAGGGTAAAGTTTTTTCTCATCCTAATCGATATAGGAAAATGGTTGGGAAGTTAAACTATTTGACAACAATGACAAGACTGGACATCGCCTTTCCCGTGAGTGTGGTGAGCCAGTTCGTGGCTGCGCATCGGGTTTCACATTGGAACGCTGTTGTTCGAATTCTACGATATCTCCACACTAATCCTGGCAATGGAATAAATTTGTGTGATCATGGCCACTTTATGATGGAAGGGTATTTTGATGCTAACTGGGAGGGATGTCTCAATCATCGGATGCCAACTTCTAGGTCCTCTATATTTATTGGTTGTAATCTTATCTCTTGGAAGAGTAAGAAGCAGGATATGGTCTCTAAGTCGAGTGCAGAAGCTGAATATCGGGTCATGGCCATAGCTACTTCTGAGATTTTATGGCTCCGTCAGTTGCTTAGTGAGTTGGGTGATCATTGCCGCGGTCCCACAAAGTTGTGGTGTGACAATAAATCTGCGGTGTATATTGCCACCTGTCCCGTGTTTCACGAGCGCACGAAACATATCGAGGCTGATTGTCATTTCATTCGACGTGAGTATCAAAACGGTGTGATTGTGTTCGGATCAGTTTGTACTGGCGAGCAATTGGCGGTTATTTTCACTAAGTCTGTTCTTGGTCCTCGGGTCAGATACATATGTGACAAGTTGGGTGTTAGATATATATGCTCCAGCTTGAGGGCGGCATTAGCTTTATTGTTAGCTTAATTATTATTATTATTGTCATCCGGTGTGGTTGGGCACACCGTACCTTATTATATATTTTAGCTCGTATATAAATAAATCATTGTGTGCCCCATTAGGGTTAACGCCTTTCATTTAACCTAGTACTGTCTTATTAACAATCCACGACAACCATACCTTTTCCTTCCCATGAACAGAATATTGAACACACGTCCTATATAGTCAATCCAATAATTGACCTACGCCTTATACAGTTATACTGCATATTTTCCCAACATAGATACTGATGTATTGTAATTTCACTGGTTTGTCGACAACCGACTTGGTTCTCTCTTTGGCTCTCCGGCTTGACTTGGTGCCGTCTCACACGCCATTTTTGATTTGTGATTTGCTAACGTGGTAAATCCTGATTTTGTTGTCTCCGTACGTATTTGGGGCTATCGTTGTTGTTTCGGTAGTATTGTTTCTAGTTCTGTCGTTTCTCCAGCTATCTATTCTTTTAGCTTCTTAGCATCTATTGGTTGGACGATATGGCTAACTCGAGTGATAAGGCTATCTCTAAGATATCCCCATCAGATTTTTTCCTTTCTCAACATGCACTGGCTATCATATTACTAGTGTATTGTTGAATGAAAAAAATTTTGCTGCATGGAGCCGATCCCTTTGTTTCTTTCTTGGGGGGAAAGGAAAGCCTAGTTGGCTTTTGAAAACTGAGAAGCTACCCCCGGAGACTGATCCTAAGTGTGTTTAGTTTGTTATTGATAATTGCACTATCCTGGGTTGGATCTTCAATTCTATGGAGGAACTGGTCTACAATATGTTCATGTATCATAGGACAGTTCCCCGATTATGGATTTCCTTAACACAGATGTATGCACATGCCCACAATGATGCCCTTTTTTTGAGCTATATTAGGATATTTCTTATGCCTCCCAAAAGTCTTTAGGATTCTCCATGGCTGAATACTTGGGGTACGTGCAGTCTTGAATCTCGATGGGAAGAGTTGGGCCAATATGAACTATTAAATGATTTTTTGGCTGAGGTAGCTTCTGTGATGGTTAATCGGCTTGCTCGTCAACATACATATCAACTCTTGATGGGTTTGAAACTGAATTTGAATCTTTCTGCATTCAGATCTTGAATACCTCATCAATATCTTTATATGAAGCATTTGCCACTATTGATGGTAAAGTGCGTCGATGTCGGTTACTCCAATATGCTCCTCCCCCTCCCTCAGCACCTCTAATTATACCTGGTCAAATGGCCCTTGCTGCTAGTTCCGGATCTCATTCCTCGACTAGAAAAGTTGTTTGTTATCATTGTGGTGAAGTGGGACACATTAAGGCTCGCTGCTTCAAATTTCACTCCGAATTAAAGCAACGATTCGCTCAGAACTGTGGATCTAGCTTTAAGTCCTCTCGCACCGTTGCCATTGCTGAGAATGTTGCTTGTCCTGAGCTTCCTGTCCTGCTTGATGTTAGCCGCCTCCAAACTCAGATTAGTTAGCTTCAGGAGCAACTTGGCTCCCTCACTGCTCATGCTCAAGGCATCTCCTCCACTCCCACTACTACTTTGACTCTGTTCTTCATGTTCCTAATTTTTTCTTTGATCTTCTATTTGTTAGTTGTCTTGCTAAAAATCTTAATTATGCTGTCATTTTCTTGCCAGCACATTGTTTACTTCAGAATCTGAGTTCGAAGAAGATTTTTGGCATGGGATATGAGCATGATGGGCTGTACAACTTTAGGGAGCAACCTCTCTCAAGCCTTCAGGCTTCTGTTTTGCTAGAGCCCTCATCCTAGTTCTTTTCTCTTCAAACTTTTAACTTTTGGCATGCCCGTTTAGGACATGCAAATTTTTAGTATTTGTGTTTGTTATTTTCATTCTTTTTGAATGCATGTAAAGACCATAAATTTCACTGTGGTGTGTGAACTTTTTGAACATACTTATACTACTTATATTCCTCGCATGTATCGTATGTTTGGTATTTTTGATTTTGTTCATTCGGATTTATGGGGACCCTCCCTTGTTGCTGCTTTGTCTGATCATCGATATTATGTGATTTTTATTGATGACCATGCTCGTTGCGCATGGGTGTATTTACTAAAACAGAAAACTGATGTGCCACTCATATTTGTTCAATTTCTCCAAATGGTTAAAACTCAGTTTAATGTTGTTGTTCGCTAAATACGATATGATAATAGTGATGACTACATTTTTGATGCATTTCGTTCCCACCTTAGTCAGCAAGGTATTCTCAAACAACTTATATGTCCTTATACTCTCGAACAGAATGGTGTAGCAGAACATAAGAATAGTCATATTATGTCTGACGTTCGTTGCGTCCTCTGTGGTATGCATATACCTAAGTCTTATTAGCATATGGCTGTTCTTACTGCGGTTTACCTCATTAATTGCACTCCTAGTCGAATTTTACATAGTTCAGCTCCTCTCTAGGTTCTTTAGCCCAATTGGATTTTATTTCCTCCTCTTTAGGATGTTTGGGTGTACTTGCTTTGTTCTAATCGAAACCCAACTCGCCCTTAATTGGATAATAAATTTGGTAGATGTATCTTTTTGGGTTACTCTGTTATGTTCAAAGGTTATCGTTGTTATGATCCCGTGTCTCGCTATATATTTCACTGCCTTGATGTCACTTTCTATGAGGATATCCCTTTTTATAGCCCTATAACAACCTTTCAGAATACTGCCCTTTCCACTTCCATGGTGGACCTCTTCCCAAGTGCTCGTCTGGTTCTCATCTTTGACTCCACTTCGGTGACAGAACCCACATCTCCCTCAGTACAAGGCTCTTCTACCCCTTTGCAGACATACTCTCGCCGCCCTCGCTCTCAGCCTCCTTTGTTAGAGGTCTCTTTGGACACAAGTTCAGGTATTCTCTCTCATTCTCCTCGTTATCATCCTTGTACTCGCAAATTTCCTTCCCGTTATGGTTGGCTTAGCAGTTCTAACCATTTTATCTCCCAATATATTTTTTATGATGGTCTTTTAGCTTCCTATTGTTCATTCCTTGGAAAGATTGCTTTTGTGTCAATTCCCCAATCTTTGTCTGAAGCTCTCCAGAACTTACAGTGGGTCACCGCCATGACAACATAGATGGATGTTTTAGAAACTAATTGTACTTGGGAATTTGTGCCTTTACCGGCTGGTAAGAAGATTGTGGAGTATAAGTGGGTCTTCAGTGTGAAATATTTAGTTGATGGTTCTGTTGATCTATATAAGGCCTATCTCGTGGCTAAAGGTTTTGCCTGGGTTTCTGGTAAAGATTTTGGTACTACTTTTGCCCCAGTTGCAAAATTAACCTCTGTTTGTTTTCTTGTATCCTTGACTGCTTCTTATTGTTGGCCCATTCACCAACTGAATGTCAAGAATGTTTTTCTTCACGGTAACTTACTTGAAACCATCTATAAGGATTTTTTGTCGGGTTTTCGGCCAAAGAGAGAGTATTTTAGGAAAGTATGCCGCCTTTGGAAGTCCTATTTATGGATTGAAACAGTCACTCAGGGTATGGTTTAGTTGGTTCAATAATGTTATCTTGTCTATAGACTTTACCCAATGTTACTTTGACCACACATGTTTTATTCGTAGATGCCTTGATGGTCGCTGTATCATTTTATTAGTATATATTGATGATATTATTCTTACTGGATATGATACATTAGGCATTACTCAGGTAAAACAGGGCCTTAGTTGAGTTTTTGATATTAAGAATTTGGGCCCCCTCAAGTACTTCCTCGGTATTGAGGTTGCTCGTTCTCATCATGAGATCTCTTTCACAGAGAAAGTACACTATTGATCTCTTTCAGGACACTTGTATGTTAGGTTGTAGATCGGTATCTACTCCGATGGATCCGATTGTTTAGCTTTTTGCTGAATCTAGAGAGTTACTTCCTAATCCATCTATGTATTAACGTTTGGTTGGCCGATTGATTTATCTAACTAATATTAGACTATACCTGACTTTGCATTAAGTGTAGTTAGTCAGTATATGCATGCCCCTCGTAAGGCTCATCTGCATGTAGTCTTTCATATGTTGAGGTATCTCAAGACTTATGCCGATCTTGGTTTCTTCTTCTCTGCTGATACTTAATCTGGACTTTTATGTTTTACTGATGCGGATTATGTTAGATTTAAAATTGACCGATGTTCTACATCTAGTTTATGTATTTTTTATGGTCATCTTTTTATATCATAAAAAAGTAAAAAGCAAGCAATTGTCTCACGATCTTTAGTTGAGGTAGAGTATCGAGTTATGGCATATGCACTTGTGAAATATTTTGGCTTCGGTCTATTCTTGCTGAGATGGGCTTTGAGGAAAAAGATCATCTCCATTATTTTGTGACAAGTCTGCTATTATGCTTGCTTCAAATTCAGTCCTTCATAAACGGACTAAACATATAGAAGTGGACATTCATTTTATTCAAGAAAAAGTTCGAGCGGGCACTATGATCCCCTCTTTCGTTTCTTCATCTGATCAAACTGCGATTTTATTTACTAAGCTAGTGGGACCATCTCTGCTCAAGTCTTCAATCGTCAAGCTAAGTTTGATTAATATCTTTGTTCCAGCTTAAAGGGCAGTATTGAAAATAATATATATTAGGAAATTAGAATTTCTTTGATATCTTTGATTTTAATTCATTTTATTTATTTCCTATATTATAAATTCTTCATTTCTTTGTAAATCTACTCCACTAATATAAATAGATAGTGATCTCTTTTTGTAGGTAAGCTAAAATTATTGAATTATTTTATTTTTTTGTTTTTCGTGATAGGGTTGTCTCTCATTGAATTTTGCACATAATGGTTAAAACTAACCCTTCAATTCAGAGTATTCCATCCTGGATTCCCACTAAATTTTTTGACAAGCGCGATGCACGTGCAATATTTCTTATTGTAATTTGATAATCTCAAGTATTTTAAGTTTGCATATTTATCCTTTATTAATTAAATAAAAAGTTATGTTTACCCCCACTAATAGAAGAAAAAACGTGACATAGCTTTGCCAAAATTTTCCATTACCCCTAATGTTTCGTTATTATAATTGGTTAGATATTATGTTGTAGGAATTACATTGGCTGTTTCCTGTCTTCCAATGGGTGGTGCTATTACATATCAAAAAAAATTGGGCGGGGCTATTACATAGTAGTAAGGAATATTTACTTTTATTTGTTGCTCTTGTTGTGGTTTTTCTTTAGATTTTATGATCATCGTATGTTTGTGTTGCGTTTCTCTTGTTGAAGGTTTAATGTTTGAGAAGGTAACATTTATGAGTATTTGCTCAGTTATGTTCATCTGCGCAGATGACATGGCTAAGGATGGAGACCCTTCTATTTGCATCGAGGACCGCCTGAGGACCTTAGGTATACTTGGCGATAAAAATGATTTTACATCTGATTTGGTTGATTTTACAAAGTTGATGGGCATAAATATTGAAACCAATATGCCACCAAAGAAGGTTGGTTTCCTGGCTTAGTGGGTGTTAAGAATAATGGGAAGCCATAACCAAAAAGATAGGCAAGACTCTTATTTATAATAAAGTTAGGCAATGCCACTACATCCATACACGCACACATACTAGATAATAATAATACTAATACAATATATATTTAACACCCATCTCAAGCTGGAGCATATATATCTACCATGCCCAGCTTGTTACATAAATAGGAAATACGCGAACCCGGTAAAGATTTAGTGAAGATATCTATCACTTGGTCCCCTGTAGGAACTGACCCAAAAGTAACAACGCCTTTCTGATATTCTGTACGGACAAAATGGCAGTCAATCTCAATGTACTTCGTTCTCTCATGAAATACTGGGTTTGTGGCAATATAAATAGCAAAGGTATTATCAATCCAGAGTCTGATAGATCCTCGAATAAAAAAGTGTAATTCTGTCAAAATCTGCTGTAGCCACATAATATCAGTAGTTGCTAAAGCCATGGCTCGGTATTCAGCCTCCGCACTAGACCGGGAGACCACAGTCTGCTTCTTGCTCTTCCAGGAAACCAAATTTCCACCAACAAAAATAGAGTAACCAGAGGTGGATCTCCTGCCAAATGTACATCTAGCCCAATCAGTATTAGAGTACCCTTCCATTCCTATATGACCATGATCAGAAAATTGGATACCCTTCTTTGGGTTTTTGCGCAAGTACCAAAGGATGCGTAATACCGCTTGCCAATGGGGAACACGGGGATCAGACAAAAACTAACTTACTACACTCACTGGATAAGTAAGATCTGGACGAGTCATAGTAGTAAAATAATTCAGTTGTCCCACTGTACGGTGATACTGGTCAGGATCAGAGACAGGCACTTATTCATTCGGTTCTAATTTGACATTAGTCTCCATAGGTGAATCCACTACTTTAGCATTTATATATCCTGCACGCTCCAGGATGTCAAGAACATATTTCCGCTGAGAAATGAACACACATTTCTTATTCCTGGTTACTTCAATGCCTAGGAAATATTGAAGTTCACCAAGATTTTTCGTCTGAAACTTGGTGCCCATGAATGATTTAAGCGCAGCAATCTTTCCACTGTCACTACCAGTAATAACAATGCCATCCACATAAACGATGAATAATATGCATCCCGCTAAGGTATGACGAAAGAAAACAGTATGATCCTTTGGAGATTGCTGATGACCAAACTCTTGTACCACAGAACTGAAACGGCCAAACCAAGCCCTGGGAGACTGCTTCAGTCCATATAAGGAGCGTTTTAATCGACATACATAACTAGGGTGTTAGCTTTATTATAATTATATTAGTTTTATTATTATTATTATTATTATTATTATTATTATTATTTTTATCCGGTGTGGTTGGACACACCATTTATTATTGTATGATCTCGTTGTTCTATAAATAAACCATTGCGTATTCTATTGAGGTCAAAGCCTTCATTCAATCTAATCATGTCTATTAACATGGTATCAGAGCCACCGGACCTCTGGTAATCCTAACCGCTAGACTCAAATCGTCGCCGGAAACCACACACCAGTAGCTCCAGTCGCCGACAGTCCCAAACTAAACCCTCGCCAGTCGTTGACGCCAGTCGCCCCACCGAAGACCCTTGCCGACCACCCACGACCCTCGACAACCACCCAACAACCCTCGCCGACCACCCAACGACCCTTGCCAGACCACCCAAGCCCCTCACCGCTCCTTGTCACACACCCAGCGAGGATCGTCGTCTCTCGTCGTCCATCCAGAAAGGCTCCCAGCCTCTCGTTGCACCACCCCTGGCACCGAAACCCACCAACACCACCACCTCTAGCGCCGACACCCTCAAGCCAGTCCACTGTAGTCGCCGACTGTCACTGCTGTCGCCGAACTCAGTTGCCGCCACCCTACCAGTCGCCGAAATCCACCAAAATTCACCAAAAAATCACTAAACAGTCACCGATCGTGCCCAGAACACAGTCTTCGACCATTTAAACAGTCACCAGAAACAAAGAAAAGTCGTCGGGAAAGTCGCCGGAAAAAAGTCGCCGGTCGCCGGAATAGTCGCCGGTCGCCGGAACAGTCGCACCAGTCTCAGCAGTTCTGTGTTTTGTCTCCCTCACTGCGTCCTTTCTTTCATCTGTACAATGGCTTGCTTTTCATTCACCGCCAAGATCTGTGTTGTCCAATTTTTGTTGATGCAGTGAGGGGTGCTTGCTTGTGGATTCTTTGGTAGTTGAATAAGAATGTCATCGGAGGGTGATAGGTCTGCTACTCGGACTTCTGGGACTGCTGAGTCTCTGACGGATACTGGGCGATCAATGAGAACTGAGGTGTTCTCTTCTTCTATTCGGCTTGTCGATGAGAAGCTTGACGGTGCTTCTTCTTATCTCTTATGGCGGAAGAATGCGTTGAAATCTTTGCAATGCATGGAATTGGATTCCCACTTATTTGACGATGCCCCCGATCCTAGTTCTCCTCTTTATCGTACCTGGATACGAGAC
>JAOTRH010387525.1:0-71166 GCA_034768845.1 Heliamphora exappendiculata
GGCATTATAGGTTTTTACTTAGGATATTATAATAATTTTATTTTAAAAAAAATTAAGATATTTGGGATATGTATAATTTTTTATTAAAAAGAGAAAAAAATTAATTGATTTTTTTAAAAAACCAAACGGTATAGTTTAAAAGTTTAAAAAAAAAAAAATAGATTTTAAGTGATTCCAAATAGGACCTAGAAAGATACTATATTATTTTTATATTTTAATTAAAAATTTATCTTTTGAGTTCATTTTATAAAAAATAAAAAAATAATAATAATATAATCAAATAATAAAAATAATATACTAATAATTAAAATAAACAAATAAGCCTTAGAGACCAATAACTTTTCTTAGTCCATAGCTGCACCGAAACCACTCTCTGCCCTTCTATGCAACTCTTTCTGGGGGGTTAAAAAGATAGTATGCTTATATTGTACTTTATTTGGCATATTTGTTAAATAATTTTTTTAATATAATTTATTTATTACATAGAACTCGTTGAGTTTGTCTATTATTTAAAATTTTAGATTCATTCGATTTTTATAACTAAGTGATTATGTAATATTTGTTTAATAATATTTTTTTAAAATTATAATTTTTATTTATTTATTTATAAAATAATATTAAAAGATATTATTCAATCACTTAATTACTAAAATTTTATATGCTATACAAATTTGATAAATTCTACATAATGAACGGATCGAATCATAAAAATTTATTTAAAACACACGGAACAAGCCACAAAACAAGCGTGCTACGCTCTCCAGACTTACTCTTTCCTGTTCCATTTCGTCTTTTCTAAATTTTTTTGTACTTTAGTTTAAATTTTTAGCATTTTCGATTCATTATAAAAAATGATTTTAAGAAGCATAATTATTTTTTCTAACGTTGAAATCTTCTTTTATTAAAGACAAAAAAAAACCTTATATCCATTTGAAATAATTGCTTATTTGCTAATTTTATTTAGTTTATTTTTATTTTTAATAAATTTTTAATCGTAATTTAGTTAAATAAATAATACTTTTCGACTTGATCAAAACGAATTGAAAAGTAAATTTTTTAATTAAAATTTTTAAAAAATTCAAAAAAAGACAAAAATAAATTAAAATAACTCAATAAACTAAATTTTATCTTGTTTATTTTTGTCTTTAGTTAATTTTTTTATTTTTTGATCAAATTTTTTTACCTTTTGATTTATCTTATGGAGATGATTTCAAAAAAATAGTTTTTTAAAATCAAAATGTAAAACAAATTCAAGAAAAACATAAATAAACAAAAATTACCAAAATTAGCCGGAACAGGGCCCTTATAAAAACTTTGAAGTAACTTTTTTTTTTGTTTTATCCAGATTTCTTATTTTATTTTTTGGTTAATTTATTTTTTATTTTTTAAATCTATCATGAGAAAAAATTAAAAGTAGTATTAATCGTTTGTGCTAATGTAAAATAATCACTAAAAATAAAAACATATATAAAAAGGGTATTCAAACCGTGCCAAGTTTTGTTAGAAAAAAAAAGAGAAAAAAAGTAAGATGGTTTAGAATAATTTATTGAGGGTAATTTTTTTTTATTTTTTGTTAAAATATTTAATATGTTTTATTTTTTGATTTTAAATTGCATTATTTGGAAGATGAGACAATTTTTATTTTGTTTTCAAGGCTAAAATTAATTTTTTTATTAATAATATTATATTAATTTTATTTTTTTTAAAAAGTTAAGTGTGTATATATGTATATATTTTAAAAGGTAAAAAGAAGTTAATAAACTTTTGAGAAATTTATATATATTTTAAAAGGTAAAAGAAGTTAATAAATTTTTGAAAAATTTAAGTATAGATCCTATTATCAGTTGATAATTAAAATTTAGTTTCGTAGTTTAAATTTTAAGAGTTTTAATCCCATATTTAGTGTAACTAATCAAAATACCTTTTAAGTTGTGATAAAAAAACTATTTTTATTCTATTTGAATAAATGGTTAATTTTTAAATTTCTTTAACCTTTTTAGAAATACAAAGTACCGTAACTTAAAAATTATTTTTTACTTTTTTATTGTAAAAGACTAATTTTGTAAACATAACATAGAAGGCTAACGTCTTATGGCATAGAGATGGTGTTTATATTATTGAAACTAGTAACTTATAGATTATAATTTATAATTTATAATAGAAGTTATGAGCGTTTAATAAAAAATATAATTTATAATTAAAAAAAATTTAATTATAATTTATATAATTTGAGGTCTTATTTATGATATATAAGATGCTTAATTTTTAAGAAGTTTAGTTTAGTGTTTTTTTAAAAAGAATAAAAAATTAAATTATTTTTTTTCTATTAAAATAGCTAATATGTTTATATTTTTTGTTTTTAAGTTGTAGTATTTAAAATATTAACACGTCTTTTTTTTATTTTTGTTAAAAAGATTGATTTTTTTTAATTAAGGCTATTATATTCATTTTACTTAAAAAAATTAAGAGTATTTGAGATATATATACATTTTTTTTAAAAAAATAAAAATAAATTAATGACTTTTTAAATATATAGCTTTAAAATTAATTTTATTATAAAAAAAAAACTTTTTAAGTGATGCGAAACACAAACTAATAAATAAGTTCTTCATAGTTACACCAAATCCCCCCCCTCTTTGTAACTCTTTTCCTGCTTGATTTCATCCCCTTCTATACTCTGTAACTCTCTCTCTCTCTCTCTCTCTCTCTCTCGCCTTGGAAGATCAATAATGGCCAGAGAATTCTTCACCATCGAGACCAGCGATGGAATCAACCTCGACGCCCGGATCTTCAGACAAAAAACAACCCAAGAGGGCTCTTTAGCAATCGTCCTCGTGCATCCCTACTCCATCCTGGGCGGTTGTCAGGGTTTAATGAAAGGCATTGCGCGCGGAGTCTCCGAAAGGGGCGGTTTTTTGGCTGTCACCTTCGACATGAGGGGCGTCGGAAGATCCACCGGCAGGGCTTCTCTCACCGGATCCTCCGAAATCCGCGACGTCGTCGCCGTCTGCAAATGGGTTTCCGAAAATTTCTCCGTTAATCGGATTCTGTTGGTGGGTTCCTCTGCAGGTATTGTTTTCTTCTTCTTGTTCTCGATTGCTGATCTTTTGATTTTCACACAAATGCAAATATAGAGATGTTGTGTTTCTGAGATTTTGATTTTGGAAAGTGAAACTTGTCTACTACCAGTAAGATTCAATTTGTGGGTTTTATAGGGGAATTTGGTTTGATTGATGACATGTGTGTGTTACATATAGTTAGTTATCTGCAACTGGATTTATGGTTTCTTATCTGTAAATCGGATTCTGTTGGTGGGTTTCTCTGCAGGCATTGTTTTCTTCTTCTTGCTCTCAATTACTGATCCTTTGATTTGTCACACAAATGCACATGTATAGATATTGTGTTCTGAGATTTTGATTTTGGAAAGTGAGTGTTGTCTACTGACAATAAGATTCAGTTTGTGGGCTTTTTAAGGGTAATTTGGTCTGATTAATGATAAATGAAATTATCCCAGATAACGCAAGTAGATTTGTGTGTGTGTGTGTGTGTGTATTATGCATATATCTGCAAATTGGATTCTGTTGGTGGGTTCCTCTGCAGGTGCCTCTGCAGTATTGTTTTCTTCTTGCTCTCAATTGCTGATATTTTGATTTTAACACAAATGTGCACGCGGGCGCGTGCACATTTATATTTTATATAGATATTGTGTTCTGAGATTTTGATTTTGGAAAGTGAAACTTGTCTGTACCAGTAAGATTTATTTTGTGGGTTTTTTAAGGGTAATTGGCTTTGATTGATGATCAACGAAATAATAGCAGAAAACCCAAATGTATTTGTGTGTGTGTGTGTATTGTACATAGTTACTTATCTACAAATCGGATTCTGTTGGTGGGTTCCTCTGCAGATATTGTTTTTTTCTTGCTCTTGATAGCTGATCTTTTGGTTTTCACTCAAATGCATTATGCACACACATATATGTATATAGATATTGTGTTCTGAATTTTGATTTTGGAAAGTGAAACTTGTCTACCAGTTAGATTCAACTTGTGGGTTTTTTTCAGTGTAATTTGGTTTGTTTACTTCATGATCTGGTTCAGTTGATTTTGATTGATGATTGACGAAATCAGCCAAGATAACCCAAATATATTTGTGCGTGTGTATATATTATACTTAGTTACATATAATCAATTCTTCTGGTGGGTTTTTCTATTTCCATGAATTTGTCATTTTGGCCGGTCAAGCTCCCACCAAAGTTTGGGTCGGGCCGGGCTTTTCGGGGGAGACCCAAGCCCAATCCTGGGGTCTACGGGCATAATTGCACAAGGCTTGGGCCTTATGGGCTTTTAAAAAAATAAAAAATATGGTACAAAAACTTGAAACAATTTTATTCTATTTTGTAAAATAATTTATTTTTTTCTTACATTTGTTCTTATTTGTTTTTATAACTTCTATATATAATAAAAAATAGTATATACTATATCCTTTTATATTTTTTTAGTTTATAAATAAACTTATTCTATAATAACCATAATTTTTTACTATTATTTAATTTTTGTACATTTGTTTTTCTTTATATATAATAAAATATAAAAAGTATATTTTAGTTGATCTTGATCTTGATGGAGCTTTCACTTGGTAGAATGATAATTAATACAACAGAATTACAAGCATTTGAGAAATCTTTGAAGTAGATTAAATCAATTCATCTAACCTTAAATAATAGAGAATTTGTGAGACTTAGAGGATTGAGAGGGTTTGAGAATTGATATTGGAGAGTGAGTAAAAAGGGATAGGGTTTGGGGGTATTTGTAGAATAACTTTGCATTCTTTTCTTTTGAGAAAAAAAACAAAATTGGGCCATTGGGACCCCCCTCCCTTTCTTTGATTTCGGTTAGAACGGGCCAAGCTCAGGTTGGGCTATGGGCTCTAGTGTCTAGAACCTAGCCCAAGCTCAGAGGTATACATGCTCGAGTAGGGTTGGGCCCTAGCCAGGTTGCTATAGTGTTGGGCTTCGGTTACCCCAGGACTTTGGTCCCTATTTACACCCTTATTCTTTATCTGGTTCAGTTGATTTTAATTGATGCGATGAAATTAACCCATATAGCCCAAATATATTTGTGTGTACATTTTACATAATTACATCTAATCAATTCTTTTGGTGAGTTCGTCTATAGGTGGCTTCCTTTTGAGTTAAAATTTGGGTTCATTGTGATTATATGCATTTTTTGCTTGGATTGAATTGCTAATACTCGATTTGTGGTTAATTAAAGCTATGAAGGTGCTATAAGTGCCACTGCTTGTTATGATTAGATTCAATGCGTTGGATGGATTTGGTTAGGGCCCATTTGGTAACGTTTACAGTTTTTTATTTTTTGTTTACGAAAAACAAAAAATATGTTTTTATTTATGTTTATAAAAAAAAAAAAAAAATGTTTGGTAACATAAATGTTTAAAAAGTGGTAGTTGGAGGTTACGGATGAATCAAATTAAAATTTGTTTACAAAACAAGTAAAAACACATTTTTTCTGTTTCTTAAAATTTTATAAATTTTGAAAATTGTTTACAGTTTTTTAAAAACAAAAATAATTATCAAATATGTTTTCGTTTACAGTTTACGAAAAATTTAAAAATAAAAACAGAAAACAGAAAACAGAAAACAGAAAACAGAAAACATAAACATTACCAAACGACAACTTAATATACTTGCACAAATCTGGTTGAATGTTTATTTGTTTGCATATAGTCTTTCGAAAACTCACATCTGCCTATTGAATTGTTTCTTCTTCTTCATTTGCATATACTTTTTTGGGCACTCACATCTTCTTCTTCTTCTATCGAGGTATCACAAATGACCTCATGTGCCGACCTGCTTGCATGTGCTTGGTTTCAACATTCTTAAGGGAGCTTGAGGGCGGGCTCTAGGCACCATTAAAAGGTGTTCTAGCATCTCAATGTGGGTTTGGGAGGCCCATGGACAGTGTTATCACGGTATAGTTGTCAACACCGCGTGTAGGCTTAGAGACCAAGGTTTTTGTCACCAACATGCTAAGTCCCACATGCTACCTTGTTGAATAGGCAATTTAAGTTGATTAAGCTATCGAGGCACCATTAATGGCCTTGTGTGCCAACCTACTTGCATGTGCTTGGGTTCGGACATGTTTGTAAGTATCTCATGGCCTAAGATGTGTGGCATAAAGCTAAAACCGCACTAAAGTGGATGTACTTTGTGATCTGATTAAGTTGATTTTGATTGATAATTGACAAAATTAACCTAGATGACTGCAATATATTTGTTTGTGTGTACATTATACATAGTTACATCTAATCAATTCTTTTGGTGAATTCGTCAAAAGGTGGTTTCCTTGAGTTAAAATTGGGAATCACTGTGATTATATGTGCTTTTTGCTTGGATTGGATTGGTAATACTCAGATTTGTGGTTAATTGAAGCTATGAAGGTTCTATAAGTGCTTGTTATGATTGGATTCAATGCATTGGATAGATTTGGTTAATACATTTACACGAATCGAGTTAGATGTTTATTTGTTTGCATATACTTGTTCAGGGACTCATATTTGTTAATTGAATTGTTTCTTCTTCTTCTTCTTCTTCTTCTCTTTTTTGGGGATGCACTTCTTCTTCTTCTTTGTTTGCATATCTCTCTTTTGGGGATGCAATTCTTTTTCTTCTTTTTCTATTGAGGTGCCACCAATGGCCTTACGTGCCAACTTAATTGCATGTGCTTGAGTTCAGCATCCTCAAGGGATCTTGAGGGAGAGCTCTACGTACCGCTAAAAGGTGTTCTGGCGTCTTCACGTGAGCTTGGGATCCCCTACTTGCATGTGCTTAGGTTTGGCATCCTCAAGGGAGCTTGAGAGGGGGCTCTAGGCACTGTTAAGAGGTGTTCTAGCGTCTCCATGTGGGTTTGGGATCCTCATGGCCGGTGTTGTCATGGCATAGGTGTTGACATCGTGTTGTTGACTTGGGGACCGAGGCTAGGACCGAGACTTTTGTCACCGGCATTCTAAATCTCACGTGCTAACCTTTCGGGCCGGTGATTTAAGTTAATTAGGCCATCAAGGGGCTACCAATGGCCTCATGTGCTGACTTGCATGTGATTTGGTTCGGCTATGCTTGTAGAGATCTTTTGGCATAAGATGTGTGGCATAATGCTAAAGCCCTACTTGGATGCTATCGTATGATGCATAAAGCTAAGAAATGAGTCGGGCATGACATTACTTGACAAGTGGAATGGTGCCATGCACGTATGGAAGAGGGCAATTTGACTATTACAGTTTGTCTCGGGAACAGTATGTCTGGGAATTCAGGAGAGAAAAAATGGATTACTTATACTTGTTTGGTTATGATTTGAGATTTCCCTCAATGGTACCCATTACCTTTGAGTTGTTCTTTCATGTCCAAGTTTCAAATTTGAGTTTGATTATGAAAAAATTATTTTCTCCCACTTCTTGCATTGCCCGAAATCAATTTGGACCTCACATTTGTGTGGGTCCCACATAAAAAGTGATAAAGCTCACACAAATTTGTGGGCTAAATTGATGGTGCACTACACGAGGCGGTAAATTACTCTTGATTGTGACTTGAGATTTCCCTCAATGGGGCCCATTTGCTTTCAGATATTATTTTCCTTTTGAATAATAGAAATACGCGAACCAACTACAAAAATTCCTTAGAAAATAATCGGCGTCATTTATATGCTTGAAATTTAGAACATTCGTAAATTTCACGTACATATAAATAATCTCAATTATTTTCTGCAACATTTCTGTGTACATAATATTGGATAACATACTATATGCTGGCATCATGTTTGATAGGCTTCTTTGATTTGCAGAACCGAGACTCAAAAAGTATTTTTTAAGGCCATTCCTATAACATATATACGTATGAATATGCTCACGACGCATTCTCACATTCTTTACTTGGAGCGCACAAGAAGTTTCTTCGTACATAACATTTTGTATCCATGCTTCATGTCTCTACAATCGTTTTGTTGGTAGGGTATACTGAAATTAAGATTTGGGATTCAACTTGATAATATTGTGTTGTTTTGTTCTCTTTGATGAATAAATGCCTTTTCCCTTCTCAACAGGGGCGCCAATTGCAGGATCTGCAGTAGACCAGATAGAGGAAGTTGTGGGTTATGTGAGTTTGGGCTATCCGTTTGGTCGGACTGCCTCCATACTCTTTGGAGGACACCACAAAGCCATTCTACAATCTCCTAAACCAAAGCTTTTTGTGATGGGGACCCGGGACGGGTTTACGAGTGTTAAACAGCTCGAGAACAAACTCAAATCTGCAGCAGGTCGCATCGAGACTCATCTACTTGAAGGGGTAAGTCACTTCCAGATGGAGGGACCTTCTTACGATGCTCAGATGGTCGATCTGATAATAGGGTTCATTGGGTCGTTATGAAGATTAATGAACAAACTACACAAAGGCCTAGGTGTTGAACTTTGTTAAAAAGAAAAAAAAAATTGAGTGTTTGATTGTTGTGTGGGTGGAAACCCAAAATGGAGATGTGGGCAATCGATCGATTAGTCTGCTGGATCTTTCTTGTAGTGTCATCCTTCTCGAGCTGATTTGGTAATGAGTTGGGTTGGTCTGTTGTGGAGAAGTTATTTGGTGTTTCCTCCTGCATTGCACCGAATAAATTTGGGCCATACATTTGTGTAGGTCCCATCATTTTGATGTGAATTCACACAAATATGCAGGTCAGATCTATTTCATGCCGTTGTGGAGAGATTTTAAACAGCATGATGCTGTTGCAACCACCTAGTGGAACTGGTGGGGCTCACCCAAGTTTTATTTTGATAATTTAAACGGTTCATTTTATAAATTTCCATGCTCATCATTCTTGCAAAAGAATTAAGTTGATTGATTATTGCAAGTGTGTAAACAAATTATATTTGTCATCACAAGAAATGAAACATAAATAGATTGCTCCGTTCCTTTCTTTTTAAGACAATATAATTTGCTCAAACACTTATAATATCTTACCAATTTAGTTCTTTGTACGAATAATCTAAGTTATGATTTACAAAATAAATAATTTAAATCATCAAATTATGATGTGGTGTAGACTTCACTAATCCCAACGGGGCGTTGCTGGATACCATACCAACAACAGGCAAGCCATTTTCTTTGGTAATTGTAGGTACTTCGATTTGCAAGAATGTACTTTGATTCAAACTGGTAATAGATCAACCAAAGTTAGATCTTGACGCCCCTCTCATCCCTATCCTAATATGTACCAATTGCCGGGAATTTAGTGTCAAACAAACAAAACCTGAGAGGGGTGGGTTCGAAATGAGCCTTCTAGCACTAGATAATAATAGGGGTATTCCGGTATGGAAAGAATACTACTTTTTGAGCCGACCGAAAGAGGGCAACGGAAACTTGGGGATGATAGGTAGCAAGGAATATATGTAAATTGTTGAAAAACAACTCTCTTCCCTTTCAGATCAGTTCAACTACTGCTCTTCCAAAGTGGGGCACAAAATGGAACATGTAGATCGTTACATAAAAAGTAAAAAAAGGAAATAAAATAAGAGGGGCAAAAATAAACAAATAAGATGGTATCAATATAAAAATGTCTCTGGCTGGAATGACCTCTGTGACTGCACCTCCAAAATCATCAATCCTTCCTCTCTATTCATTCTTCTTGGCCTCGAAAAACTCAGGACTGGATTTCGCTGCTGCGATTGATGTTTTTCCTCCCCCCATTCATTGATTGTCCACGTGAGATCTGCTGCCCTCCATCTAGTTTGAAACAAAGTAAAAAGAGGAAACAAAAATATCTAAATTACAATTTATTCATCCCAGTAAAATCGAAAACATCAATTTCACAGGCACGTGCAGAGAGAGAGAGAGAGAGGGAGGGAGCATTATTTCCCATGGTATGTCATTGCCTAAAGAAAGATCCACAAAGTAAATTTTTATCAACAGCAACAGAATGCGTGTATTTGCTGATCAAAATGAAAAGTGCATGCATGGAAGTACATGTGTATTTACCATCAAACAAACAACTGCTACACCAAAGTACGGCAACAAAATCATATATACATATGTATGTATAAATTATCTTGGGATTAATACAATCTAGAAGACTAGAACAAGGGGGAAAAAAGGAGAAAATGAACAAGTTCCTCATAATGGTATCCTGAATGTATTTTTATCACCAATCCTGCATTTTAAACACTATCTGCATATAAACAACATTTTGAAGGCATTCAGGCCCTTATCCTTTGTCCAGTCAAACATATTTCCCCAAGAATGGGCAAACTCATAGAAGATGGGTTATTTTCACTATTTTAAGTTCCAAATAAAACTACAAAATGTACATGGCTTATTTATCTACATATGTTTTTATTACCACTTTCACTATCAGACGCATCTGCAAGCTTTTCAATCACGTCAATCAGTGCCTGTTCGTGTTCCTGCATTACCAATAATAGTCGAGTTCTTAGTGCCAGACAAGAAGGGCTGCAAAATGTTTTTTTTTTTTTAATAGAAAGAATCGAAGTTCTTACCTTGAGCATTTTCTTAGCCTTTTCGATTTTAAGGAGATCAAGATGGCTTGTACCAAAAACCTTCTCCACCTGCCAACATTAAAAGATAAGGACAAAAGGGACATATGAACAAAAATACTACATTTCAGTTGGCCCAACATGATACAAATGTACCTCCTTTAATAATGTTTCCGTGTGTAGTATTTCAATTTCATCCAAAACCTTTCCGGCACCGTTTTGTAATTGGGGCAATTCTTTTTTGAATTGATCAATCGCCGACTCTCTCTCTCTTCCATCACTTGAAGTAACACCATGGCCTAATGAATTCCTGACCCCGTCTCCACGATGAGATATTCCTGGATCATCACCTACCCATCGAATATCCTCCGGTGAAATCTGCCATTAGTAAAGACAAAGTAGCAATCCTTCAATCTCTAGGAAGATACATACCATCTTGCTGTTAGAATGTATAGACAGACTAAAGATAAAACGTATTACAACTTACCAGGCCGCAAGAGGTTATATAGGTTAACACTATTAACCAAAATACTAGACTACCCTCAATCCAAAACACAAATAACTAATAACCAAAAAAGACAATTTCACATTTGCTAGGTCAGAAATTATCAGATTCCTGAAATTATCTTAAGTAGGCAATACCAGGAGAGACAATATGCACTTAAATGTCCACACAAACAATCCCAACAAATAACGAATGGCTGCAAAATATAAGAGATCCCCAATAATGCCAAAAATGGAAAAAGAACGTCTTTCATCTGCATTACCTCTCAATTTTGTGAGACAAAACTCACTATGGAATCAGACTGAATTCACAATTCACAACACATGCAGGGAACACTCTTTTGTGCCCAATCGATGTTTGAGAACTTCAATAGTTTCAACATCATCTCCTCTTACCACAACAATATAATCCACGCATACAAAAAAAAAAAAAAAAAACATACGTGCAAGGAACAAGAATGACTTCCCTCAATTAAAATGGGCCCTTCTCAAAAATTGACTTGCAGTAAAGTAAAGACAAGCACATATAGATGATTATTAAGTGAATAAAGACAATCGATTACCTACTTTTAGTGAGGAAGACCTTGCTCTCAACATAAGAGAAGACAATGTATTACTGTGACATTCCACATAAGTGAGTTACAAAACAGTTAGTTAATAATGAATCAACATCTTGTTGCTAAATAATATGAGCTTAAGATTTTGGACCTAGTAGGTAGGAAGCATGTTGCTAAATACCATAACTTAAAGTCTTTGGACCAAGTTGGTAGGTAACCCATTCACAGGCCAACGGTGATGGGTTGTTACAAATGTTATCATAGCTCAACCCCGGTTCTATGTTGGATTCCATCGCAGTGGCCAACTAGGGGAACGTTACTGGGCCATGTGGGAGCAACAGAGATGTTGCGCATTAACGTAGACGATACTGTGACATCCCACATCTATTCCTGAGGAAATATCTTCCTCTAGATCCATCTACCAATGCTTTATTTGATCTTGCAAAAGATGGAGTTCTTCTGAAGTGCCTCATGGGTAGGTCATAATAGATTCAAATTTCCTGGTGGTTTTCCTATCCTTGAAATTTTGCGGCGCTTTTTGAAACAAGTTTTTGGAAAATGGGAAATGAGTGGATTTCCCATCAAAGCAAGATTCCAGGGAACTATATTCTGTTTCCAAGCATATTGTAACTCCTTGATCTTGGGTATTGATAATGAAATAACTGGTATTTTCTGTAAATCACTCCACAATCTATTTTTTATCCATTTGCTAAACTGCAAAAACCAAAAGACCCACAGTTATCCCCCAAGTATCCTATGTACTTTCATTTTACTGGTGGCTTTTGTATATTTCTTCAAAATCTTGTTTCCATGTGTACTAACTCCCAGACCGGGTTTCCAATAATGAAAGAACAAGACATATTAGAACAAGACATATTCCACAAAGCATACAAGTAATCAAACCTCTCTCAAATTTTGATAGTTACCAAAATCATGACAATTATCAAAACTCTCTGCCACCTTTGTAACAAGTAATCATTGAGCAACAATCATGCATACACCTCTTTCAACTTGACCTCAAAAAGTTTGTGCAAACTATGGCCTTCAAAGGGTTAATAGTATTTACAAGAATATAAAGACTAAGCAGGAGATGGGTGTTCTATCAATTCACCTGCTGGCTTTATCATTTTGTTCCCCTCCCAATATGACATGAAAACTAAGAGATTCAAAAATAACTACAAATTTCATACAAGTATTATTAAAAAACGAAGTCATATGAATTCACTAAGAACAAAACAACTTTGGGAGCACAGGGGGAGGTCAGTTTGTTCTTTGTTAATGGTTATAATAATTTTGAATCATCTTAACTGAAGGTATGACATAGTAACCTGCTTAAACGTTAATGCTAACAATAATTTAACACATCAATCTTTTCTGTCTTACAGATTAAATCAAGATGATTTAGAAGGATGAAAAGTTCCCATAGAGATATGAACTTATCATAATTCCCTACCTTCCAAGCCAAATATGGCACTCTAACTAATATAGAGAATCTGGGAGGCAATCAAATGTATAACTGTCAGTTATTTAATTCTCTTATGAAAATACAACGTTTTTTTTTTTGGTAAAAATCAATACCACATACATTATATGTAGGACTGCAACCCATCAGAAACTTGGAGAATTATGTCCAAAGAAATATAATATGTTGAGAAGAATACGATCAATTATTATCAATGCCAGTTGATATGAGGCTGTGAGAATGAAAAATATTTACAAATAGCGCAATGGGATAACAACGTCCTGTGAATTTTAAGGCTACAAAACATTGTAGGCCTGCACTTCCCAGCTGGGATTACTATGCTAAAAGATTCAAACTTATAAAGCATGGATGATGCATCATAGGACACAATTGATTAGATAATTCCCAAAACCGAACAGAACCAAAGAAATATGCTGTATACAAAATCGAACAGACCAATAAATATTCTAGAGCCACCATGAGGTTCCCCATCGTCTGGTGGTTTCTGGTTCTAGTTAACCTCATAATGGATCTGCAATTTTGCAAAAGAGAAGACCTAGTAATTATTAGAGTTACGCAATATATTCAATATTGCTCATGTTAACTAGAGAGAAATTAAGTAGCAAATGTTCAATATCTCAGTAAGTTCAGACCAAGAAAAAGTTAAAAATTGCAAGAATGTGGGTAATAGTAGTTTCATCCATTATACAAAACCAAATTTTCAACAATTTCAAGATTATCAACATAATTTGGAATAGGGTGCTGCAAAGAATGAGCTACAAGAAAACATCTCAAGACTCTTAACTATTGCAAGTAATGCCTGAGACTTGCCTCTTTAAGGTTAACCCACTCCCAGGTCTCCTTTTTTGTATGTATATCATATACCAGAGCATGTCGACCCTGAAAAAATAATAACAATATAAAATGAAGCATTGCTGCAATATTTTCATATTAGTGAAAACATTTCATTTGTTTTTAATTAAGCAAGCTCAGTGTTTCAAAAGTTGAAACTGTAATCCAGAAAAGTTTCCAAATTTTATAATTAAATCACTTCATTTTCCATTTCATCATAAAAAGGGTGCATTCTGCGCATGCTCCCGGGGGGGGGGGGGTGTTTAAGAGATAACTGACTACTGTACAGTTATGCTTAAATAATTCCTCCAACTGTACTATAGTTAAAAATGCATTACAAATATCACATGAAGATCATGAAAATAAATAAATAAATAAAAGAATATAAACTAGTGAATAAATGAGACTAATATTTAACACAAACAAGAAAGAAACAATTGCTTGAGCAAGTATGGCCAAGATTTTTTATATTGCCCTGAATGGGTGAATATTGCTTATTGGTTTATTTAACCTTGTAGATTTTTCGTATTTAGTTAACTTTTTCATTATTTAGTCAAACTATTATACTTTTTAAACTCTTCTCATTGAGACGAGCCAAAAAAGTAAAAATTTTTGATCAAAATATAAAAAAAGTTTAGAAAAAATAAAAATAAGTAAAAATAAACCAATAAGTCAAAATTTATGTTTCTTAAGCTTAAATAAGCAAAAATAAACTAATAAGCCAATAAGCAACATTTGCGCAAATTGGGTCATAAACCAATAGAAAATGTACATGATTAGTTTCTCATAAATTCAAAAACAAAGATGGACACATGGAGCATACATCTCACACGAGAGACAAATACAATATATATATATATATATAATCACACTTCTTTAACCGTGTCTTGGTCTATAAGATGCATGATGCACCATCGCTATTTTAAAAGCCAAGATTATAACTGCCTTGTCCAAAGACCACAATTGAGGCAAGCCTCAACCCGTCTTCTTAAGACCTTGAACATACCTCAACAGGGTTGTATTCAGTTATCACAGCTTCATAGAAATTGTCATCTTCCGGCCATCTTGTCATCACTTTCCTTCCAATTAATGGGTCATGTATTGCTGCTTCGGTAGGTTCATTTGTCACAACAGCACCAGAACTACGAGTTATGAACTGGCCCCTCCCATTAGACTTCATCGATGATAAACCAGGCAATGGCTGACCCTGTTGCGGAAAAGATCCAAACAGGTGTCAAAATACATCTTTACTCGTACTCAGATCACAAATAATCAACGTACAGGTATAGGCCTTTTGCCTCCACTTCCTAATGCATGTCCTCGTTTTGCAGCTGAAGGTGATGGCTGCATGGTCGTAGTAACAGCCTGAGAGTGTAAAGCTCGCAGTGGCACACCAACTGAGAGGGGCACTGATTGGGATGTTTTCTGTTTCTTGCGAGATGCTGCTGTTGGACTAGCTGTCAGATCATGAACAGGCTGGCGTGTGCTGATAGCGCCACGCTGTCCACCTGCTTGTCTCCACTCCCTATTTATTACCAACCATGATATCTATTTAAGAGACGAGCTCATAAAAATTGTTAAAGATGTAACAAACAATTTCAAGTAAACCCTTTTAAAACCTTATCCTACGGATGATGTCGTCAGCATTAACTCTGGTCAGTAGTTCTCTGTGTTCATCATCTGACACTCTCAGCTCTTTCCTAAGTTCTGTTATTAAGCCTTCCTTTTCCTGCCAGTTGAAGATTATAACAAAGCATTCAAAATCTGAACAACAGGAATATAAAAATCCAGTATAAATATGAAAACAGGCAAACAAAGCAGAAGTATATACCCATGTAAGGGCATCAGACTGTGCTTTAAAAGCCCGCAGGACTGAACTGTATGCTTCTTGCTCAAGTTGGTGAATCTCGGACTCCATATCACTATGCATCCTACGAAATGGGACAGAACCTACCATGGACCTTCCATTTACTGCAACCTGACCACCTCTTGCAACTCTATTATTGTGGGATGGTGGAAGATCATCATCAGTACCTGCATTTAATTCAATGCAAACATTAAAATTTCAACACTATCTAGCTAATAACTCATACAGATCATAATGTATGCAAAAGAAACAAGATCACTTTTGCAGGCGCCTCATCTCAAATCGGCTAGACAAACCCTTACCCCCACATTTTGGGATAGGATACATAAATCTGAGTCCAAATGTTTGGCCATCTGACGATAATATCTTCTAGTTAAATTATAGGAAACCATGTCAATTACCTTTATATTGCATGACATAACGGTGGGACAACATATTACAATTACCCCAATAAGGTGGAATAACATAATACAATTACCCCAATAACTCAATTTCAAAAAGGAAGTGAAATGGGGAGCCTCACATTGCCTAATGCAGCGTTGAAAGACTTTCAGATAATAGTTCAAGGGCTTTGAATATTGATAACTCTCATCATTGATGTTAAGGCAGAGGGATATTATTAAAATTCTCAAGTTCCTTGGGATAATATAGTATAGAGGAACACCAAGTGGGTGCTCTCCCTTAATATAATAGTACAAATAGTATAGATAGTATGGATTATTGTATTATTATTTTGCCTAACTGGTTGTGAATTTCTGGAGGGGCGGTGGAATGGTGCGTCTCTCATTCTTTTTTTCCTTTCTTTTTTTCCCCGTTGCAAAAATGAAAACTGAAAACTCAAGACATCCCAAAATGCAAACAGATAAAGGCAAAAAACTGCAGAAATTTATTGAAGAAGTACAGATAAAAAATAAATAAAAAAACAATATACAACTATGGTGAATGTTGAATGTTCAAAGTTGACGTAGCCCTATTGGAAAGCTCGCATCTCATTCTGTATTTGTCTGTCATACTGTTATGTGATAATGGCAGCAAATGCTTTCGTGCTTACAGCTAGTTGACATGTAAACATGTACTTATTCATAAAGTCCTCCAATGTGTACTTATGCTTGCCCAGAAAGGGATCCATCAGGTTATTTTGGTACTATCCTCTAGTTAGATGTCCACTAATGATTGTTTCTTAAATTAGTTCCATTCTTGCCTTGTGAGATTCACAAGCTATAATGCCACCATCAGATGAGATATGCTTCATTAAGCATTATTCTGTAGTTTTTGCCTTATTCTGTTTGCATTTTGATTTTTGGAATGTCTTCAGTTTTCAATTTGATTTTTCTAAAGGGGGAAAAAAAGAATGAGAGACACCCTTGTTGGGCAGCATGCCAATGCATGGGCATGGGCATGGGTATGGGCATGGGCACCATTCCACAGCCAGGTGATAGCCCCCAAAAAATTTCACAACCAGTTAGGAAAAATAATAATGATAATAATCTATACTATCTATATTACTATCTATACTATAATATTAAGGGAGAGCACCCACATGTTCCTCTATATGATTATATTAAAGGAGAGCACCATCTTTGTTGTACTGGGTTTCATTCCCTTTTTTGGTGGCATTGCCTTAAGGCCTTCATATAAAATCTTTTCTTTAAAAAAAATTAAGGGAGAGCACCCATTTGGTGTTCCTCAAATTTTAAGTTGGGTGGATTTTTCTTACCCGAAATGCTCAAGTTTCTTTCTACAACTCAATTTATTTTAAAATTTTGAGGGCACAATTTGAAAAGCACACAACTCCACGGCTCCCATTTTCGGTTTCTATTCACATTGCAACCATCAGTTATTCTTTCTATTTCTCTCTTTCTCTTTCCCTTTCCCATTGATAATTTTCTAATTTAACATTTTTATTGCAACAAACTAAAAATTGCTCAAACTCTAGTAAAAATAGCAATGCCAGGACATCGACATGAAATGCAGGGACTCAATTATCTCCATAACAAGAAAATCTCCACAAGGCCACCCGCTAATCAGGCCGAAAGCCTCACATTCTCAAATCCCCAAAAACTTGGAACAATGAACAATGCACAATGAAACCTCATTTTAAAGCTGCAAAAAAAGACTCAAATAAGGCACTCTTTGACCCTTCATCTATTTTTTCATTAGATTTGAGTACAAATTTCGATTAAAAGTTTCATTTGCTACTACACACTCCAATGACAGGAAGCAACTCTTTGAACAAATTTTTAAAAAATTCCCAACTTACCCTCAAATCCCATTTTAATTCTTTTTTATGAAAGAATTGAATACTCCAATCCTTTATCATTTGAACATTTCATCAAATTCCAAATTTATTCCCAAAAAATTCTTTCACCAATTTGATAAAATATTAATTTTTCCTTTAATCTCGTATAGGTTTGATGAAAGGATTGGAGCACGATTTTTACCATTTTTCATCAAATTTGAAATTGATAAAAAAGAAAAGATGAAAGGTCGGAGATGCCCTACATAGCACGTGCATTGATCAAACTGATTCACATTCAAACCCTAACTCATGAAAACAAACCGCCTGCGATCTTTCTAACGGCTTCAAAAGCGTGGCGGGGCGCCAATTTATACACACACACACGCACACACACATATATGAATGCGAAAATGTGTATAGTGATTTACTCACCGCTGGTGTCGACGGGCCCATAGTCCATCACCGGTTTGTGCCTCCAGATCTTCTAAAGAAGATAGCAAACCCTAGAAAAATCCAGAGACGATTGTGCTTGAAGTTGTTTGAATGTTCACACGTCTTTGATCCAGAGAAGACTACGAAAACAAGAAAGCGTCAATGAATTGCTTTTATCTCCGTCTGTTCGAGCGATTGAGCATTGAAACAAGATTCCAGTTAGAACCAGATTGTGCCGCCGGATCTTGCGAAGAAGATAGGAAACCCTAGAAAAATTCAGAGACGATTATTCTTGAAGTTGTTTGAATTTCCGTACGACTTGGATTGAGAGAAGGTTAGGAATCAAGAAAGCGTCAATGGAAGAACTTGGAAGTAGCAATTCAATATCGAGAAGTATAAGTAGACAGATTTCTTCTAATTACGGGTTAATGTTTTTTACCAGTAAAAATCATGTATTATTTAAACGAAATATATTCATTAAAAATTAAAAATTTATAATTATTTTTGTGTTTTAAATCATTCCTATCATACCAACCTGTTCGGCACATATCGATTTAGATAATTTATAATTATTTTTGTGTTTTAAATTATTCATATCATACTAACTTATTCGGCACATATCGATTTAGAGCAAAATTAACAAGTTAATCACTTGAGTTTTATACTAATTAAAATGTCAATATATAACGATTTACATTGAATATACCGAGCAATACTGGTCTATACTGGTTCATAATAAAAAATACTTGTGTCAATTCACAGCTTATGTTTTTTTAATTTTTTTTTGTTAATTTTTGTCTACGTTTTTTTATAAACTAATTTAAGTTTCAAATATAGTATAAAAAAGAGAGTTTGAAAACTAATCAATATTAATTCATTATAGAAAATTTTAAATATTAAATACATATTATTTTCAAGTTAGTATTTTATTATAAATAAAATAAAATTAAGTAATTTAGATTAATTAATTAAAACACTATTTTATATAAATTTATATTATAATAAATTATTTATTGTTGAATGATACGTTTTTTAAAAATATATGTATCATTTTATACTGATAAATTTAAAATGATAATCAATATTTTATTAAAATCAATACCTACTATATTAATAAAAAAATTAATATATTCACCAATAAGGTATTCAAAACTACATGCATATAGTCCGAACCAATAAATGTTGTTAGTGAGCTTTTTTTAAATAGCTAACTTTGCGTATAATTTGGAAAAAAATGTTATTTATTTGAGATAAATTTTTTAAAATTTTTTAATATATCTAAAATCAGTTAATGACATAAAAGTCTTGATAAAATATAAAAATTGATTTTGATGAGCAACATGTAATATTAAAAAAATCATCTTTTTAGATGTTCCAAACGAGGGTCCTTTTAATTTTTAAACAATTGTTATTCTTGTTAGGACAAATTATCAAGATTTTATAATTTTATTTATAATTTTAGTTAAAAAAAATATCCGGACAGATAAACGTTGAAATAGACTCCAAATTAAAACTTTTGATATCGAACAATCAAAATAAAACTCGGTAATACTCCCAAAATTAATTTTAAAATTATACCTTTTGAAATCTGGTAGTATGATTTTGGTTGCTGTAACAATTTTTAATCAACAATTCGTCGCGATTTTTAAGTTCTAGTCAAATTTTCAATACAAGCTTTTGCTGTATTCCCCAATGCTAAATACGAACAAAGCGTAGTCTTTGATCTATTGTGTTTTTTAAAACCTTCTTAATTAAATTTATAATTTTTAAATAACGTAAAAACTCTAGTCACTGAATCAGTGACTGAATAATATGAATTTTTGCGTCAAATTTTATAACAACATATAAATAGATTACAGTAGAGACCTATGAAGTAAATAAGACATGAACTTCCAATGTAATTATAAAATTCTGCTTCAACTCAGAAGCAATTTCATAAAAACATAAATTATAATTCATTCTACTAAAGAATTATAATTGCACTCACAGTCTTATTCTCAAAATCGTAGTATTTGAGCCATCATTATTAAATACTTATTTAATCTTCCCACGTTAAGATTATAAATATCCACTGATTAAATTAAATTACTGATAATTATATTTAATTAGTTTCTTAAAAAATTTCTGAAACCCTTCCGCTTACTTATTTGATTGTCAAATTATAAAATCTACCTGCAGGGTTTAGCTTGGTCAAAACTTATAAGTTTCCTTAATGGAGTATCATCAAATCTATTTTTTTGAATCGTAAATTTCGTCAATAATTAATATTCACCATATAATTAATATCGTCATCTAACTCATCGAGATTATAGACTCATATATGATCGCACTCTCTAATGAATCAAAATAACGAATATTAAATATACACAAATAATAATTATTTTAGTATTAAGAGTATAAACATTCATAATAACTATGTGGTGTAAATTAATTTATAAAATCAGTATAAAATTAATTACCTCAACTTAATTCTGTTCAATATACACAAAGTGTACTAACATAATGAGTCGAAACAATTATCGACACAATTACCGTTCTCCATAATCAATATAAATCTAGTAAAATATTGTGCTACTGCCGTACTGATGGTGTGTCCAATTCTATCTAAACTGTAAATCAAAATTTATATTTTACAAGAACCGATAATCTAATTTTCTGTGTGTAAACCAAACTCTACACACCAGATTAAATACTATGTAAAATAAAAGACACCCATGCATAACATTAAACAAATAATAAAACGCATATATTGCTCATTAAGATTATCATTAAATAAAAAAATTAATTTTATTCAAAAATAAAATTAAATATTAAAATCAAAATTATAATTTGTAGTATACAACACTAACAATTTTTTCAACCATAAACTCTATCTTTTTTTACATTTGACAATCGCTGGGGCGACTCCATATGGTGGACTATATGGTCAATTGACCCCGTGAATTTTTTTTATTATTGTTATTATTATGCTTTTTTATAATTAGTGTATAATTGATTCTATTAAAAAATTATAGTTGACCCCATAATAATATAAAAATATCTTAATTGAACCATAATAATATAAAAATACCAAATGATTAATTTTAACGCATTGCACCAGATTACTACTTTAAGTATTTTTATTTTAAACGCAGATTATACATTCGTAGTTCTTAAAAAGTTATGACGATAAATTTTTTTACAAACTATAAATTTAATTATATTACTATTGTTGATATATTTTAGACAATTATAAATATGCAATCTTAAGAGCTTAATTAAAATTTTTTTTATAAAGTTGAATACAAAGTTACTTCTTTATGTGGTTTGATTTAATAATTGAGTTGTTTCATGTATTAAAATTTATATTTTTAATATTGTTGATAGCGTGTTATTATATACAAATTTTAAAATATAAAATTTCGTCGAATATAATCGTAAAAGTTTAAATTTTTTTTTTTGTTGTTGAAACAACAGTATAATTATATTCCAACGGTATTCAATTTATTAATTTAGATGTTAAATTTAATTTGCGTTACATTAATTACAAATGATTAATTATTATTTAATGTAAAAATTATTATCTTATAATTTTTAAATAACTCTATTGATAAAAATTTCTGAAATCCTCACTGGACATTCGAGTGAGTTATTTTTTTACATGAGCTCGGTCGGTATAGGTCAACCTACACAGTTGTGTCCTTCTTGCAGAAGCTTTTCTTCATAAGCACCAAATTCTCAACTTTTAAAGAACTCCTCATCGGGGTTTTGCAAAAGCTATAAGCCCCTTTAAAAAAAATATTAATTATGAATAATTTTATGGATAAATAGTAGTTTTGTAATGTGTAGTCATAATCAGAAAAACAAGGAAGAAAAAGTACTGACATTCATTTTAAGAACTTTCTAGAGCCAAGTTTAAGGCTATGTATGGTTTAGTTTTTTTAGTAATTTTTTTAGTTTTTTTTTGGTTTTTTATGAATTTTTTTTAATTATGGGTTAATTTTTTTACTTTTTCGATTCATTATGACAAAACAGATCTAAAAGTATAATTATTTTGAAAAATATTAAAAAAAGTCACACAAAAGTCTTAAAGTGATTTTTTTAATTTTATCTGAACTTTTTATTTTTATTTTTTGATTAATTCTTTTTTTATTTTTTTAATTTATTATAACGAGAAAAATATAAAAAATATTATTATTTAAACTAACACAATTTTTTTACTAAAATTAAAAAAAATCATATAAAAAACTATCACATGCGATGGCTAAGTGTACTTGATGCTTTCTGGTGTCATTTCTTAATAATCTCTCTTTAAAAAAAAAAACCAAGAATCATGTAGCTTTCAAATTGATAAGAAAAAGCATCATAGTGGGGCCATTCCATTGTTTGAGGGAGAGTTCAAAACCTCCAAATCTAGTATAACCTTAAAAATTAGATAGATTCATAATATGGATAATTATTAAGTAATTTGAGAATATTATGTAATATTATTTATATAATATTTTTATTTAATGACATAACAAAAATATTTTTAACGTGACAATTTTGATATATTTTTATTAATTTGATAAGAAACAAGAATAACCCTACTTAATGTGTATTACGGTGCTTTGCAAAACTTCTTATTATAGCGTTTAGCTTTCTATTTTTAATTTTAGTTATAATTTATTTTAAATATTTATAATTTTTATTACAAATTATAATTTTTATTTTTATTTTTATGTAAACTCTTGCAACTTTTACTACAATACCTTAAAATATCTAAACTATTAAAAGATAAAAACAAGTAAAAAAAAAAAAAAAAAATCTCAATAATTGATTTGAAAATATCTGAAGTAATAAATATCCTAACCGAGACAAATGTTTCAAGAAATCATTCTGCCTGGGTGTTTGGAAAAACTTCTTCCACTATTTTTTTAATTTTTTGTTATTAATTTTAGTAATAAATTATAATTTTTTTTAAATATTTACAACTTTTATTACAAATTATAATAATTTTTTTTTAATTTTAACTACAAGGTAATATATTTACAAAATAATTACAATTTATTTTACAAATTATAATATAAAAATTACTAATTGCAACCATCCAATTATAGATTTGTGGGAGATGCAGTGAGTATGAACTCTAACTCACCTTTTTGTGTAGAAGTTGAGCCGTGCGGCTTAAACACTCACTTTTGCATTGAACCAAATCATATCTTCCAAGGTTTCGTTTGTTTTGACAAAAAATATATTTTATTAAAAAAATAAAAAATATTTTTCATGTATTTACTTGTGACTTTAAAAATGATGGTCATAGTAGATGTGGTAGTGTTAGAATTTGTGGCAATAGCGGCAATGACCCCCGGACCGCCAGAACTGAGACCCCAAGACGACAAGACCTTGGACCTCTTACCCCATACTCCTGTTACCCTAGAACCCAGGACCCCTTGACCCTGAACCCTAGGGTTCTCAAACCCCGGGACCCCTAGGATCCCGAACCTCGGAACCCTTATGGCCCTGGGGTCCCAGAACTTTTGAAACCCCCAGGTTGGGATCTCGATACATCAGGACCTTGGATCCTAGGGACCCCGAAACTCCGGGACCTCAGGACCTCGGTCCTCAAACCCCGGGCACTCTAGGACCCCGGGACCCCAAACCCCTTAGAATCCTAAGACCCTAGGAACCTAGAACCCGTGGAACCCCCGAGATCTCGGATCCTCGAACCCCGGGACCCCAAACTCTCGGGACCCCAAGACCTTGGGATCTCAGAAGCCCGGATCCCAAGAAACCTAAAAACCTGAACTCCCGAACCTTGAACTTTTAGAATCCTAGACTAGTAGTACTGGTGGTAGAATGGTAGCGCTGACGCCAATGACAATAGTGCGATGGTAAGGATGAAAAATGTTTTAAAATTAGTGGCAATGACGACGGTAGTGGTAGTGACCCCCGTACCTCGGGGACCGGGACCCCAAGACCTCAGGACCTCAGACCCTATGGACCCCAGGATCCCGGACCATTGTGACCCTGAACCCAAGGACTCCTGAGACCCCGGGAACTCCAAACTTCTAGGACCACCGAGATTGGGATCCCAATACCTCGGCACCTTGGGACTCTGTACTTTGGATCCCTAGGACCCCGAATCCCTTGAAACCCCCAAGACCCCGAAAGTACAGAATAATTACTCATTAAAAGAAGCATTAGGCTTCTATGTTATCAGTTAGGCTAATAGGACTTTGTTGTTAGCAATGTTCTGAATATCGCACTGAATATAATATTAATTTTTTTATTGGTACAATACATATTAATATCGGTAAAATATTAGATACCATATTTTGGATTTATTACTATGAAATATTACATATGTTTTTTAAAAAATATTGTTTAATAAAATATAATTTAGTATAATATAAACACTTTTTTAATTAGCATAATATTTTAATTAATTAGTATAAGGGGGTGTATGGAAAATTTTGTGTTACTAGCTTTTAATTTTTTACTAATAATTTTAGTTACAAGTAACAATCTATTTCAAACAAACATAACTTCTGCTATAAGTTATAACTATTTTTTCTTTTACTTCAGTTACAAGTTATAATTTTTACCAAATACTCACAATTTCTATTCCAAGCTATAATCTATAAGCGACTAATTTTAGCAATTCCAAACACCACCTAAATAAATTATTAATTTTATTATTTGTAATGAGATAACTAACTTAAAAATGATATAAATTTAATATTTATTTTTTATAATAAATTAACATTGACGAGTTTTAGAACTCATTCTTTATACTATAGTTGAAGTTTTAATTAAAATATAAAAATAAAAAACAAAAGAAAAAACAAAAAAAATAAGTAAAAATATTTTGGGATAATTACACCTACCTCCAATGAGGTTTAAGTTTATTATATGGACCTTCCTGTGGTCTCTGAAAATATACTAATCTCTCATGACATTTAATTTTAATATCAATTGCACCCCAACTGCTAAAATTTTCGTTAAAATTTAATGAAAACCACAAATCCCACCACAAATTCCACTATTCCCAAAACCATTATTCCGTTGAAATTTGAGGTGAAAATTGTGATTTTGGGGGAAAAAGGTGGTTGGAAGGGTAATTTTGTGGTGGGAATGGTAATTTTAGGGTGGGATGGGCGGCTTTCGTTAAATTTCAACGAAAATTTTAACAGTTGTGGTGCAATTGATGTTAAAATTAAATCTCATGAGAGGTTAGTGTAATTTCAGAGATCACATGGGAAGTCCCTGTAATAAGCTTAAATCTCATGAGAGGTAAGCATAATTATCCCAAATATTTTTAAAAAAAATTAATTATAGACATGCAAACATCTAGTATTATCTGGTACAATCGGTATGAGTTAATATTTTTCTTAAAAAATATATGCACCGGCTGATATTATACGATATTCATAACTATGGTTGTTAGTCTTCGTGGATTTTATTTTTTTGGATTTTATTTTGATGATTCAAATCATTTAAATTTTTAAATTTTAATATATTGGTTATAAGTAATTAAAGTCGATTGAATATTTTTAAATGTCCGATTAAATTACATTTGTCTTAAAAATTATAAACAGAGCAACATAAAAGTCATGTATATATTATGATTTTTTTATCAGTATAATTCACCCGCTCCTACACTTCTCATTTGACATAGTTTGAATTCCTTACCACTCCTACACTGCTGTCCCCGCCTCCGCCTCAAGCCACTGCCATCGCCGCCTGTGCATCAAGCTGCCATCGTCGCCCCTTAAATTTTAAGCCGTCGGTACATCAAGCTACCATCATTGCCCCTTGCATTTTAAGCCGCCGTCGTCCTCGTTTGCCTCTTCATTTTATATAATAAAGGCCACGTACACAAGTATACGTTATTTGACTTTTCATGTGGCATGTGTGTGACTTTTGTGGTGAGTTTGAGAACAGTTTACCAACTCATCATTTCTAACGATAGGAGAAAAAAGACAATTAGAGATTCTATGAGCTATTTCTACCTCTCAGTTTGCGCCCCAAATGATTAGTATCCCATTATTGGTTTTTGTTTGTTTTGTAGTCATCTTAAACTATCTCTCTTGGTTCGTAACCACCTATGTTTTTTTAGTATTATTCGCAAAAAGGAGTATATATTTAACATCTCCCTATTTCAGTTCATGAATGCAATTGTATAAGTTTATCGATTTGTATATTTTTTTGTTAAATTAAAAGAATAAATATATTAAAAATGTATTTGTAGATGGGTCGTCGCTTATCAACATATATTTTTTTGATTAATAAATATATAAATAATTATGAGCCAAGCTACCAGGGGCAGATACCCGAGCTACTCACCCCTCTAGTAGCTCAGGTACACTACTTATACTCATAACGCAAGTCACTCAGAACCTGAGCTACTCACCCCTTTAGTAGCTCGGATACAAAACTTTTGCTCATAACACGAGTTACTCATGACCCGAGCTACTCACCCCTCTAGTAGCTCGGGTGCAATACTTCTGCTCAGAACTCGAGCCACTCATGACCCGAACTACTCACCCCTCTAGTAGCTCAGATGCAATACACATAACTCGAGTCACTCATTACCCGAGCTGCTCGGGTATTCTTCCACTTAACCAGTGTCAACTACTCTAACCCAAGTACTCAAGTGATGACCTAAACTACTCATTCCACTGGTGACTCGAATTACTAGGGAACCGACTTGCTGGGACCTCCTATAAACTCGACCAACTAATATCGTTGTTCATCGTGCAGAGATAGAAGACCTTCCATAGCACAGACTATGAAGCGTGGCCCTGACTACGAATGAAGACCTTCTATAGCACAGACTATGAAACGTAGCCCTGACTACGACAGTAGCTCTTACTACTTACCATGGCACAGACCATGAAGACAGCACAGACTGTATTTTTACCATGGCACAGACCATGAAGACAGCACAGACTGTATTTTTACCACGACACAGGTCGTGAAGACAACACAGACTGTAACGTAGATCTGACTACCTAATCATGATAACATAGCACCGACTACGTGGCTCAGCACAGACTGAATAAAGCAAACATATATAGAATATACTATATGATTATAGATTCCTTTGAGAATTGAAAGACTGTCTCAGAGACAATGAAGACAATGACAGTACAATCCTGCACAGGAGGTTGGGAGACACGTGGCTTGGTGGCTAAGAAAAAGATTTGTTGAGTCGTACGGACCCTTCCACTTGAGTCACTCGAGTGACCCCCGAGTCACTCGACCCGAATGGGTCGGGTACTTAACCCGAGCTGGTCGGGTGCCCGTGGGGCTTCTGTTGGCCGACCTAGTTGAGTTGGAGTAGAACACTACTTGGCTGATTATCGGATAGAATCTCTTGATTCTTCGTTATCGTCTCTCATGATCCGATTCGATCTCTTGAAAGAGTCCTATCCGAACTCCAGCATGGCTCCTTTGAGTGCTATAAATAGGAGGGATAACCAGACTTTCGGATCAATGAGATTTTGATGATCAGATACATTGTTCATACTGTCAGTACTCCATACTCAATTAGTCTTCTTCTTCACCCAATCTCGTCTCTCTCCGTTCTGTATTTCTGACTACTTTACAAATTTTACCTCTCCATTATTATTTATTATTTGTCTATTCCAAAAGAACCCTACATTATTACACTTAAAAATATATTAGTTGTGTGGTATGTCTTGTATTTTAATGCTCTCTCAATAGTCATTGTAGAAGGCTAAGACCAAAGTTTTGGAGATATTTATTGTAATTTTGGGGTTGTAACAACCAATGTTCGGTACCACATGGGAGCAATATATATGGATACGATAACGCTTCCTTGTTAATAAATAACTTGAGGCTCAAGTTTTGACCCGTGTTGGGAGGATCCTTTGTGCAAGGTATTGGCTTAGTAGGCATGTGAATCGTTACGGCTATAAGAATTTATGTAATTAACAAAGAGTGTTAGTAGGAGAAGTATAAAGAGAATGGATATAAGTTGCGTAAAGAAATTGAATATTCCAATTATTATTGAATATGGTGAATTTTCTTTACCTTTTTTACCGTGATCGTAGGCATACTGCCAATTAGACATTCGTGTTCATGCCCCCACACAATGAAGTCCAGGAACCTTAGAAGAACCTTTTCTGGTGTAGTACTAAAATGTTGAACCAATCGGGTATTTGACATCCTTCCTGAGCTTCAGGTTGCATCCACTATACAGCATGCGGTGTCTGAGGTCAAAAAATAAAAACAACTTACTATGTGAGTGCTCTTAAAGCCAGTACTCAAACGGACTAAAAAGACCTTATGCCAAGTGAATAACTGAAACATTCTATTAAGTCAGTTTGTTCTTCAATTAGTAGGCAATAACCCAGTGGAGGTGATTTGGCACATACATCATGATGCTTATTAAGATGGTATACTTCAGCTTTGCCAGTTTATGGATTGAAAATTGTTATCCTATGCTTAATTAAGCTGAACCTCCATGTATGGGTGACATTATGAAGAACTTTATTGAACATGTTCTATTAGAAATTGGGATAACTGGAGTCAAACTGCCCACATATTGACGGGCCAACTTTAAGGACGTTCCTAGTTAACACTTGTGCACAATGCACAGTGGTTGGAACTCTTTGTTTAAGTAGGACAATCCTTTTTATTCTGAATCTCCAGGAGTTATCAGCTATTTACTTATATCTTTAGCTGTGGGGTAATTTCTCTTGTAGAGGTTTTTATAGCAATTTCTTTTTGTGCGAGTCTTTTCGGTTATGCTCTTTTTGCACATGGAATTTACCCGACAGGCTCACTGCAGGCCGACTGCCAGTTGGGAGTTAGGCTTTGTTTTTATTGATGGAAATGTTTACCTTTTTTTTTAACAGTGATGGAAATTGTTATTTTGTAGAAGTGGCTGTTATAATTAACACAGTGATGTGGCTATCTATATTATGATAAACAGAAAATGAAAGTGGTAAGGCATGGTTAACTAATCCTTTTTCTCCTATATCCTCACAAAATGATTAAACAACTACATTTTTATTTGAAATGGAAAAGATTATACAAACACACCATCATCTTGGAATCTTTTATAAATGGAACCAATCTTGTTATGTGGTTTTGTTGTGAAAATGACAGATATGGAAGTGTTGTAAAACCATTGTCATGATATGATAGTGAGCCATTGTTCTTTTTATTTTTATTTTTGTTTCTGTTTCTAGTGCCAATTCTTGGCTAAATATATGAGAATTGCATTTTGAGCTCCATCTGGACATTATGGATACTTGTAAAAGTTGGAAGCAGATTATGCTTCCCTTTTAATATGTTCCAAGCTAGCTAATTGTGGCTCCTATCTCATCTTATAGAATTGTTATTGTATAAATGTTATTGGGAGTACACGATAAATAAATGTTTGAAAGTTTGAAAAACAAATAGTAAGTTTTTTGAATTGTAATTCACCAAACGGGAGTGTCATGGTCCCAATGGTAGTGGTGGATCGAGCTCTTCATGTTAAGTCTACTTATAATATTAAAGCTTAATCTAGTTATTATAATTATTTTTCTCTTTCTGTCTTATTTTACTCACTTAAACAATATGAACACGTCCAATTTGATAATTAGAGAAAAGTTTGTTAAGTTTAAAACTTAAAAAATTGTAAAAATACCGTAGTAGGTCAAAATTTTGAATAAGTCATCAAATGGCTCTAAAACTCATACGAAAACGTCAACCTAAAATAACGTAACTCGTTAAAATAATCCACACATCAATTCTATGTCTGGTTTGAGAATTAAAAGAAAGTTTGTTAAGTTTAAAACTTAAAGAATTGCAAAAATGCCGCACAAGGTCAAAACTTTGGATAAGCCATCGAATGGCTTTAAACTAATGAGAATTGTACAACTGTTTGTCTTTAAGTTGTGAATCTCATGATATTGTGTTAGTGTACACAATTCTTATGGTGTTATTTTAGAGCGCTTATGTATTTATGTTGTATTAGGATCTTGAAGAAATTTTTGCATTACCTCCATTCAAATCTTACTATCTATAATTGGCAGTCAGATTTGAAGCTGAAGAAGTTCTTGCACATAATCGAGAATTCACCAGTGTATCTTATTTTATATGATTGCAACGAGTATTTTGATCTCTTGATAACACCTGTTTCATCTTAAGGATTTTGATATTTCTTTTCCCAAATTATTTGCTATGTACGACATGCGTTGTCACGCCCCAATTCAGAGCCATGACCGGTCGTGAACTATGGGTCTTAGCCCAACAGGCCACGTAAGCCTACCGATCAAAAGAAAAACTAATGTATCTACTTAAAATTTTGACATATGATGAAATTGAATAAATTAAGATATAATTTAAAGCAAGATCATGTGGGACAAACAGCCTACCATGCATGAGTTATTAACAGTCAACTAACTAAACAAATGATACGGATCAAAAAGTAAAATGCGAAAATAAATAAACTCCTAAGAGATTACTAAGTTGGGTCCCAAGATACTACAGAGTCCACTACTAGCAACCTTAACTAATCACCTGAAAATGTTAAAAACAACGTCAGCCGATGGCTCGGTGAATGGCAATCATACATAGTAGAATACGGTTTCAAACGAGATGTTTAAAGTATTTATAACTAAAATATAATCATGGCATACAATGCATTATAACATCACATGCTAATATAAAAAAAAATCTTTTTCTTTCGTCAAATTCACATTTTTCCATTGAATAATGTTTGTGAACAAATTCACCAAAATTTCAAAACTAGTAATGAATAATCAATATATCAGATATCATAATAATAATCAATAACATAGTAGTGATAATAACATGATCATCTATAGTTTGTAGGAATTATAAATTAAATAAGTAACAGTGCCACATATAAAAACTCGGGGTATCTTCGGCCCGTTGGATCCAACATCGAACTTAGAGTCACCACAGGATGGCGCCTAAGTCTTTTCTCTAAGACGAACCAGTTTAGAGTCACCTGGAATACCAAACCTTTTTTCTAAAACTATTGAGTACTAGAGTCACCACGAGCGCGAGGCCGTGGCCTTTTTCCTAGCGGTCAGAATCACCTCCATAGAGGACGTATCCCCTAGACTTGAACATGGTCCTAAACTAAAATTTCATAAGTTGTACCACAAAAGATGTATAAAAATTTTCATGTAACATTTAAATGAGTCAGAAATAATTTCTACGCCTTGAAATTTTTACATCACAAATATATATATCTTTATATTAAAAAGATTTTTTTTAAAACTTTCTTTTGTTTTCTAAAACCATTTGGGACTGAAAATATTTTAAAAAATACGTAACATGCTAAACCACTCACCTGTTATCCAAATAGCGTATTAAGCACCGTAACTGAAAAGATCTAGAAATACGTCATTCTGAATTGTACAACATAAAAGAACTACAATTATTTAAGGCCAACTCATGCTATAATTAAATAATACGCTAACCCTTGTTAGTATTTCGTTGGTACTAATTATAGCCTATTTTATTATTTATTTATTTATTTAAAAATTATTAATAACAAAGTAATGTAAAATTCTGTTTAATATTATAAAATAGAATATTTCATCAACCAATGCATTTATTTATTTATTTTATTATTATTATTTTTTTAAAATTTTATTACTATTTTGATTTCCCTTTAAATATGCAAACAAATAATAATTTTTACAAACATATAAAAAAACTTTCCTAGCTATAAACAAAAGCATAGAAAATTATAATTAAAATTTTCATATTTCAAAAAAAATTTTAAACACTTGACCGGAAATAGAAAACTAAATTTCAAGTCCACCGGATCGAGCCATGCTCAAAACGCAATTCATATGAGCATTCAAGAGCTAAATGAAGCAACCTGAACATTGTGGAATAACCAAACAATGTTTAATGAAACCCAGGGAACCCATCACTCTGCACCAATTCGTTCTCCAATGACGCGCCGTTTGGATTCAAAACCAATTTAATTCGTTTTTTTTTTCCGCACCCATATGAGACAAATAGAATATCATTAGATTCTAATGATCAAATCTACTGATCAAGTCTCATTTTGATTATCTGAGAATCAAATGAGGAGAAAAACGAAACGCTGAAATTTTTTTAAAAATTCCGAACTTTCTAATTTCTCTGTTGCATGAACTGAACTCATGTTTATGTTTTTTTTTTCTTCAGAAATCCAATGAGAGAGTTGAATGCCAAATCTACTGAATCGTTCAAAACCGAATTGAAACGGACACTTAAGAACCAAAAAGCAATCTAATTTATATATATATATACCCTACACCAGTGCACATTTCTCTCTCTCTCTCTCTCTCTCTCTCTCTAAATTTTGATAACAAAGAGGATAACGAATGGATAACGGAAGAATACTCACCGTGGGGAAGAGAGAGAAAAGCGTCAGTAGCCGGTGGACGGCGTCGGCGTTGACGACAGTCGTCGGCGGTGGCGGTAAAGGGCGGCGGTGGCAGCGCTGGCGATGGGAGCCGAGGGGAACGACGGGATGCGTCGGCTGTTGGGGGTTTCGGTTCCTGTGTTGCGTCTTTTCCACGCTCTCTCAATTGCTCTCTCACTGATCCTATGCACATAACAAACCTAATCCCTTCTCCCTGTATACTGAAGCAGGTCATACCCAATTGAAGGCTTGGATTTAATGTAGTTAAATTGCCGGTTATAAAAATTAAAACCACGGTTATATATATAACAATATTATCATTAATACCTATTATTATATACATAAAAGTGTATTTACATACTTATATATTTTGTTTTATAATATATATATATATTTTGGGACTTTACATTTCTTCCAAAAAAAAAAAGTATTCTCGAAATTATGATGCTTACCTGAAGAAAATAAGTGCGGGTAGCGCACGCGCATCTTCTTTCGCGTTTTCAGGTGGCCTCCACATGCGTGTGATTGTGCTATAAAACTTTTACTAGTGGAATTTGCTTATTTCGTAAGACTTTTTTCCTTAATATCAAGAATCTGGACAGGTTGCTCCTCATAAGATAAGTCTTCACGAATTCAGAATGGTTCATAATAAGTTACATGAGATGGGTTATAGACGTATTTCCTCAACATCGATACATGAAAGACATTGTGCACTCTTGCAATGTTAGGTGGGAAAGCTACACGATGTGCCACTTCGCCAATCCTGTTTAGAATCTCAAACGGTCCGATATACCGATGACTTAATTTTCCCTTTTTACCAAAACGAATGACTCCCTTCCAAGGTGAAACCTTCAAAAACACCATATCTTCAACTTGAAATTCTAAATCCCTCATACGTTGATCGGCATAACTTTTTTGTCGGCTCTGAGCTGCTAGAAGTCTAACCCGAATGGTCGCAATCTTTTGAGTTGCATCCTCAACCAAATCAGGTCCCAAAATTTGTCTCTCCCAACCTCGTACCAACATAATGGGGATCTACATTTACGTCCATACATTGCTTCATATGGTGCTACCCCCAAACTCGAATGGTAACTGTTAGATTAGTGGCAACTAATCATCCCAATTACCTTTCCACTCTAAAAGCACATGCTCTTAGCATATCTTCTAAAGTCTGAATGGTTCTTTTAGATTGTCCATCCGTTTGTGGGTGGTACATAGAACTAAAGTCCAATCGAGTACCCATGGCTGTTTGCAACGTACCCCAAAACTTTGACACGAAATGAGGATCACGATCTGAGACAATTGAGACCAGTGACCCGTGAAGCCTGACAATCTCTCTTACATACAACTGTGCGAGACGATCCAAAGTATATGTCATCCTGATGGCAATAAAGTGAGCTGACTTAGTGAGTCGTTCAATTACCACCCAGACTGCGTCGTGCCCACTTCGTGTACGTGGTAAGCTAGAGACAAAATCCATTGTGATATTCTACTACTTCCACTCAGGTAAGGGTAAAGGTTGTAGCTTTCCTGCTGGCCTATGGTGTTCTATCTTAACCTGCTGACAGGTAAGACATCGTGCCATATGCTCTGTTATGTCTTATTTCATCCCACTCCACCAGAAATGCTCTCGAAGATCTCTGTACATCTTTGTGCTTCCCGGATGAATACTATACCCAGAACTATGAGCTTCAGCCAGAATTTCATCTCTTAATTTTCCATTATCCGGAACACAAACTCGATCTCTAAATTTAAGAGTCCCATCATCTGTCATATTAAAGTCTTTTGTTTCACCTTTCTGCATCCCTTCTAGAAATTTTTTTGTATTGAGAATCATGTTATTGAGACCCTCGAATCCTATCCAGTAAGGTTGGTCTCACTGTCAACTGACAATACAAGGCAGTATCCCCACTTTGTATCACCTGTATCTCCATCCTTTTGAGATCTTCTAACAAATAGGGTTGAACAGTTAAACATGCGAAGCTACCCCCTGACGACTTTCTGCTCAACGCATCTAATACCACATTTGCCTTTCCCGAATGATAGAGTATATTAGCATCATAGTCCTTCAATAGCTCAAGCCACCGCCTTTGTCTCATGTTAAGTTCCTTCTGGGTGAAAATATACTTTAGGCTCTTCTGATCAGTATAGATTTCACATGATTCTCCATACAAATAGTGCCTCAATATCTTTAATGCAAAGATAATAGCCGCCAATTCTAAATCGTGGGTGGGATAATTCCTCTAATGTGGCTTTAATTGTCGAAAAGCATAAGCTATCACCTTATTATGCGGCATAAGCACACAACCCAAACCTTAACGTGACGCGTCACTAAAAATTACAAAATTTCCACCCTCCGTCAGCAATGCTAGGACTGGTGCTGGGGTTAATTTCTGCTTAAGCTCTTGAAAACTTTTCTCGCATTCATTGGTCCACTAATACATTTCCCCTTTTCGAGTCAGACTAGTAAGTGGCAAAGTGATACGAGAAAACCCTTCCACAAACTGTCTATAATATCCTGCGAGTCCCGAGAAACTTCGCATCTCGGTCACTGATGTCGGACGTGGCCAATTGACAATGGCGGCCACTTTGCTGCTATCTACGGACACTTCGTCCTTACTGATCATATGCTCGAGGAAAGAGACACTGTTCAGCCAAAACTCACATTTACTAAGGTTAGCATATAATTTATTCTCCCGAAGTGTCTACAATACTGTCCACAAGTGATCTTCATGTTCTTCTCTACTTCGAGAATAGATCAAAATATTGTCAATGAACACTACTACAAAACGATCTAGCTGGGGTTTGAAAATCCTATTCATCAAGTCCATAAATGTTGCTGGAGCAGTAGTCCGTCCAAACGGCATCACTAAGAACTCGTAATGGCCATAACGAGTTTTGAATGCTGTTTTTGAAATGTCCTCCCTTTTAATCATTAATTGGTGATATCCATACCTCAAATCAATTTTTGAGAAAACTTGGGCTCCTTGCAATTGGTCGAACATATCATCTATCAGTGGCAATGGATATCTATTTTTGATCGTGACTTTGTTTAATTCTCTGTAGTCGATGCATAACCGTATAGAACCGTCTTTCTTCTTCACAAATAAGACTGGTGCACCCCAAGGCGAAACACTGAGCCGAATAAAACCCTTATCCAACAGATCTTGTAACTGAACTTGCAACTCCCTTAATTCCACAGGCGCCATCCTATAGTGATTCTAAGTTCGATGTTGGATCTAACGGGTCGAGGATGTCCCGAGTTTTTTTATGTGGCACTGTTACTTATTTAATTTATGGTTCTCACAAACTATAGACGATCATGTTGTTATCACTACTGTGGTATTGATTATTATGATGACATCTGATATATTGATTATTATGATGACATCTGATATATTGATTACTCATTACTAGCTTTGAAAATTGGGTGAATTTGTTCACAAATATTATTTAATGGAAAAATGTGAATTTGACGAAAAGAAAAAGATATTTTTTTTATATATTAGCATGCGATGTTATAATGCATTGTATGCCATGATTATGTTTTAGTTATAAATACTTTAAACATCTCGTTTGAAACTGTATTCTACTATGTATATTTGCCATTCACTGAGCCATCGAGTGATGTTGTTTTTAATATTTTCAGGTGATTAGTCAAGGTTGCTAGTGGTGGACTCTGTGGTATCTTGGGACCCAACTTAGTGACCTCTTAGGAATTTATTTATTTTCTCATTTTACTTTTTGATCCGTATCATTTATTTAGTTAGTTGACTATTAGTAACTCATGCATGGTGGGCTGTTTGTGACCCACACGACCTTACTTTAAATTATATATTAATTTATTCAATTTCACCATATGTCAAAGCTTTAAGTAGATACATTGGTTTTTCTTTTGATCGGTAGGCTTACGTAGCCTGTTGGGCCAAAACCCATAGTTCACGGCCGGTCATATCTCTGAATTGGGGCGTGACATGCGTGCTTTCAAATTATTAGCCTTAATTGTTGCATGCACAATCTGCTTTAAAGGTAGAAAGATATTATGTTTTTGATTCTCTCTCCCAATCTCTTCTAATTTTGTTTGAAGTATTTGAAGTTGTAATACGGAAATCATTTTTATTTTGCTTTTGTTCCTACTTTTGAAAAAATTATCTTTTCTTTCTACAGAACTATTCTGTCATTGCCCCCTATTATCAATGGTGCGCAATCTGCCATTACTTTGAAGACAAACAATGTTTTCATTGAATGCACAACCACTGATTTGAAAAAGGCCAAAATTGTTTTAAACACAATGATAAGACTGAAGTTCCAATTACATTTGTTTGATGCTTTTTAGTTGGCGCCAACTAATTGGATGATGTTCGGATAACTCTCTTTTGTTTTCTTAGGTAAACCATGTTTTCAATGTAAATTGGATGATGTTTGGATAACACTCCTTTTAGTTGGACATGACCAGATTTTAGTCGTAGAAGTATGCTACAATATGGTCCACTACACCTGACCAGATTTTTATGATTTTGAAGAATTAGTCCTAGATCACTGCACCTCGCCGGTCCAATGTTGTAACATACTTGTTTTCACCTAACCTAACTCCTAGAATAGTTAGTGCAAAATCATGTCAGCAAAACATGACCGATGGGAATACATTAGACAAATTTTGGGATAGATGAAGGAAAATAATTTGGCACTGCTACTTAGAGTATCTACACTTAGAGCAAATGAACATTATCATTTTAGCCCCAAAGGCAAGTCCGTGGATACCATACATAAGAACCAGTTATCCAGATTACCAAAGAAATGCCAGTCAACAAAACTAAAGATATAACCATAAAAGTAAGCACATATACAATCAGAATTCCCCAAAGCTCATTGATTTCTAGAGGAAAGTTTGAGCCCAAGACGAGTGGGGAAGCACAAGCTTTGCATTTTGAAATGAGTTTTTGGGTTTTTTGCATTTTGGTGGGTTTTGAATTGTACACTAACTGTGATCACCCATTTTAAAGTCATTGGCGTTCACATAAGTTGATATTTACAATGAAGAAAATATTACAAATAACTTACCAATAGAAAATGTTTGTTGCTTAGGATCAACAATATATTAAACGAAAGCATGTTTCTTAACAATCAAAAGACGAAGATGGTTGATATATATATATTTGTGAAGTTGCTTTGCTTTATAAATTATATATTAGTGGCAAAGATGGTTGTTTAAGTGTTTTTTTTTTCAAATTTGGCTCAGTTGTGGTTGTAGGTGCGAGTTATTACTTATTAATTTATAAATTTTATTTTTACTAATTTCATTAAGTGTAATGATTGACCCATAGAGTGTTTAATAATGATCTTTTTCTTTGTAACAGATACTTGGTGGAGGCTGGCAATGCTCTTTTGAAGTGAAGAAGTGATCAATTTATTCTGTTCGATGATGCGATGAGGAATATTTTATCATTTATGTAAACACTTGTAATAGATACGTTTTACACTTTGTTTGAAACATATTTGTTTTAGTTCGGATATTTTGTGAATAATAATATTATTTTTATATTTTTTGGAATTATTGATATATTATTATTCATTGGATGGAATTGATGGTTGATTATTTGCTGGTGGCAGTTTATGAATGATATAGTTTTTTTGTATTTATAGGTAAAAAAAATATTTCATAAATTAAAATGAATGTTTTGTTTTTTTTGGAGTACCTTTAGAGACGAGTTGTATCATAGGCAATGGTAAAATCTTTTTCGTGGCTAAAGGTAAATAAGAATCTTTGGCGACGAAAATGTTTGTTGGAAAAGGTGACTATTACCGATGAATTGGGACCATCAGCGACGGCATGCCTTCTAGCAAAGATTGGTCATTGCCAACGAATTTGGCTTGTTGTTGACGGTTACCATTAGCGACGACAGTATTGGTAGCGGAAGGTGGGTCATTGCTGACGATTGATCGTCGGTAAATTGTAAACTTTTAGCGACGATACGAAATTGTCGCGGTAGACTTCCCTGACGGGGAATTGGCGAGAAAGTGGCGACAAAATTTTGATCGTCGGCAAATATTTTTAGCGACGAATTCTCCTGTCGCTGTTGATGTTTTTTTTATAGTATTTATAAATGAAACAAATACAATCCATAATAGAATAATATAATTTGATGAGTGATAATTAATAACACATAATCATAACGTACATATAGTCAAAACAATAATATTCAACAGATCACGATGCTTTTTATTTTTAGATATATGAAATTAAAGTATAATACATATAATAAGAATATACGTAATTAGAAACACTAAAATAATTTTGAATTTTATTATGCTACTATTGGCCCTTCATGATCTGCTCCTTTTCTCAAACCCTGTATGCGTAGAAGTTTCGTGCACCGAACTGCCTTTTTTCTTTTTACGATCACCTTATTTTATTAAGTATAATTATAACAGATATATCATAATAAATGAGACCGTTTCTTAATTTTAAATAAAACCCTAAGTAAGTACCTCACTTGTTTAGTGGTTAAACCACTTTTAACCACTCGTTTAAAAGAATAATACTCATACCTAAAGGTCAAAGACCACTTGGTAAATTTTATCTTTGTCTACTTGAATCTTGGTAATGGTGATGATAAAAAAATAATAATAATGTAAACTTGTAATTGTAGTATGTTTTTTTCGAAAAATTATTAGATATTTCTAGAGTACCATGTAGGCGATGTCAAGTGGTATTCTTGGTAAATAAATAATCGCAACTTACACAATGTGGATCACTTTTTGTCTTCTAATCACTCAATAAATGTGAGTCATCATGTTTTTATCGTAAAATTTATTGTCACCATATTAGATAGGAGCACCACGTAAGCTTGCCACATGAAATTTCAAGAGCACTGAATAATTACTTGTTTGCTTTGAAGTTTATTGAATGATTTGGTAATTTCTAAAGATGATTCTACATGCAATTAACTTTAATGAAAATAGAAGTTACATAATAAAAACCTCTTCCAGTTGTGTTAAAAAAAAAATACTGATGCAAAATATCTAGCAACTTTACCACTGAAAATGACACTAGTAATTTTGAAATATTAGATGAAAAATATTCAAGAGACAGACTTTTAATCACATAATGCACATAAATTGAATTTTGACTATTAATTTTTATTAATCTTTTTGGGATAATTGCATTAAAATTTACCAGTGTTGTGCATTCCATTATAAATAGATGATTATGATTTAATTTTTGTATTGATATGTCATTGGATGTTTGTATATATAAAATTATTGATATTTAGCCAAGGTTGGATTTCATTTAAAAATTGATTTTTTTGCAACAAAACTAGCTTTTAAACCATATCGTTTGATTTTTCTAAAAAGCTAATTTATTTGTTTATTTTTTTTTTAAGATTATACACATTCCAAACATCTTCACTTTTTTTTGAGTAAAAGTACTATAATACCTTCAATTAAAAAATCAACTTTTCTCATAAAAATAAAAAAAAATTGTCCTAATATTATGAACATTACAACTTTAAAGCAAAAAAATAAGAACATATTATACATTTTAATAAAATATAAAAAAGTTACTATAAAAAATTATTCAAAATAATTTAAATTTTTATATCTCTTTTTCTTAAAAAAATCAAATATCTTAAAAACCAAATATCTTAGATATTTCAGAAAGGACCTTATTATCACCAAACCCCACCCCCAAAAAAATGTCCAACTCAGTGCATTAATATGCAAAACGAAAACTTATTAAAAGCCAATTCATTATTTGAAGGTAACTAAAAATATTATATTTATATTATAATAATTGCTTGTTTATCCCATGAACGCCATTTATTTGCTCATTAAATGACATTAATTTTTTTTAATTATTTTTATATTATGGTATTCTCAAATGGTAACCAACAATTATAAAATATATAATTAAATAATTTTATATTTTGAAATGTTAAATAATTTTATATTAAAATTACAACATAATCCCAATTCTACTCTTTCTTTAAAACTTCCCAGATTTATCTGAAACACTTTTGGTGTAATTAATAATTATACTTAGAAATGTAACAGACAATATTAAAAATACTTGAATACATATTAAAATCTCTAAAAATAGTTACAGCTCCATTGAACCAACCCAAAAGAAGAAAAAAAAAACGTGAACAAAATGTGCATTAAAATTATATGTAATTAAGAATGTATTTAAAGTATTATGGCACATTGTAACTGATAACAAGTATTCAAGAAATAATTTATTTGTCTTTAATTGTACATTTTATAGGGACATAAATATTATGATTACTAAATTAACTTTGTATTTTTTTTATGATATAGTAATTTGTATTAAAATTACAACAAAAATTATCTAAGATTTTAATAAATATATTTTCATTTTAATACAAAATAATAATAATCTATTTTTAATTTATATTTGGGTTGTTACAAGGTATATAATTTTATAGAATTAGTAGTAAAAAAATTATTAATACCATCTTTTTTAAGTATCTGTATTCCACATTTTGTGAAATTTAAATAATAAATAATTCTTCTACCACTTGTTGTACTTTAAAAAAAAAGCAATATTAAAAAGTATGTATATTTAATACCATCAATTAAACATGTCTAAAAAATTTAATTTACATAACTTGTGAGGCATAAAATTCCATCTGGTACTCCTTTTTTTTTATGCAAGAGAATAATTTATTTCAATGAGAAGAATTGCACAACTAGCAAGTACTCTTCTCCAAACCCTATGAAGTAAAAGTAAGAGAGAAGGAAGAGCTAATTAAATTAAAGACACTAAGAGAGAAGGAAGAGCTAATTAAATTAAAGACACTTACCCAATAAAAGGGAAAAAAAGAGTTAATTAAAAGATATCCACAATTCTAACTAATGCCTCTCTATTATCATTTTCATCCCTTCAATGTAATATGGACAATACATAGAAAGAGAGAAAGAAAGAGAGAGATCGGATAGAGAAATGTCAAAAAAAACCCTCATACACTTCTAGACATCATCTCTTGGAACCTCCTATAGGACTCTTCTTTCTCCAACTTGAACTTCTCATGGCAGCTTGCAATGAACACATCTGCTAGTTTCTCAATTCTGATCAACATGCTTTTTTTTCTAGGATGGTTTATTTAATGGGCACTACGAGATGAACAAATAAAACTACAAAAATATACCTGAAACCGATCTCACGAGGCAGGAACACCACATTACTGTGTTTTGAGGAACAAAACACACCATGAACTCAACATAACAACGACTTTAATTTTTCCTTCCATCAAATTATAACCAAGCATAGGATTAATGTTTGGTTAAACCAAGCTCAGATTATGAATAGTCAAAGGAGAATAATAGTGAGTGGAGAGAGAATCCATAACAAGGAAACAAAGTAAAGGGATGCCAACAACACCTTCCATATTTAGGATCCCTTAACAGGGACAATTCTTTACAAGGGCCAGAGGACTAATGGCCTTTATTGAATTCAAGTCTTTGTTTTGTTTTCTCATTTTGTCAATCACCTCACTTTATTGCTCTTCTCAGTATCAGAATTCCAATTTTGCTTTGGTATGATAGGCTGTGGCAAGATAGGCTGGGCCATTCTCACACCAAAGCACTGCAGCAAGCTCTTGACGTCAAAGTTTCTTCCAATAAAGGTCAAGCCTCAACCACTCTTTACGAACATTGCCTCAAAAGAAAAACGTCCCCAGCTTCTTTTGCTCCCCTTGTAACTAAACCTGTCTCTCAATTTCGCTTAATTCATATTGATGTTTGGGGCATTCCCTATTAACTCTATTCATGGATTTAGATACTGTCTTTTGTTGATAGACTGCACCAGATTCACCTGGTTATTTTCTCTAAAGATTAAAGCAGATGTGTTCTCCACATTTTAAGGCTTTTATTGAGACAATTTTCTTCTCCTATTTAGATTTTTAGATTTGATTGTGGTGGTAAATATTAGCCCCGTTTGGCTACCCCTTGCTTATTTGCTTATTGACTTATTTACTTATTAGCAAATAAGCCGAAAAGTATTTAAGCCACTTCGTTTGGCTACATTTGCTTATTTGACTATCCAAACGAGCTTATTTTCTTATTTAGTTTTTAGCTTATTTGGTTACCCAAACGACGCGGTTTATTTTTTGACTTATAAGTCAATAAGCAAATAAGCAAGGTTACCCAAACGGGATCATTATAGTGTTCAGTTTCATAATTTGTGCTTAACAAGTGGCATTCAACATCAATTTGATTGTCCACACACTCCTCCTCATCAAAATGGCACTGTTGAAAGGAAACATCAGCATGTAGTTGAAACTGCTCTTACACTTATGTGTAAAGCTTTTATTCCAAATGAGTATCAGTCTTACACTTATGCCCAAAGCTTCTATTCCAAATGAGTATCGGTCTGATGCCCTCATCACTTCCATCTATCTCATAAATCGATTACCTTCTTCTACTCTTTTTCACCAGTCCCCTTATCAAGCTTCCTATGGAACTAAAACTGATCTTTCCCATCTACGTGTTTTTGGATGTGCTTTCTATCCTTTTTAGCCTTATAACGTACTAAATTCCTGCCTCATACTACTCCTTGTGTCTTCATGGGATAGGCTTCTAATTCAGAAGGGGATTTAGCCACTACTAGGTGGTATATCTTCCCCACTGTTCATTTTGACGAACATAAACTTCCTTTTGCTTCTTCTACTCTTTTGGTTCCATCTCCTTCTCCTTCTGATGTCTCTCAAAATATTATCTGCCTTCCTTGGTCCATCTATGCCCACAATATTATCTTCCCTCTCCTTGTTTTCTTTACATTTTTAATAATAATTCTACATACTTCGTGTACAATTCCTTCTAATTTATGTGTGTGTGTATCTTTCTTTAACCATCAATAGAAGTGTAGAAAAAAATTAAACCATCCCAAAATAATGAGACTTTAATCCAAACATCACACTTGGCAAAGAAATAGATGCACACAAGGTGATGTGATAGACTAAAAAAATTATAGATAGTGGTCTTCACCACTGTTGGGAATTAGAAAGTTATCACTAATTCTGTCCAAGATCAACCAAAGAACGCACAATTCACATAATAAGAACAAATAAGAAAGAAATAGACAATCACACAATCACGTAATCACATATGGAGGTTTATGTGGTTAGACAAGTTGTGCCTACGCCCACGGGATCACACACTTTTACTATATTCTTAAAAGTTACAAGGGAAGAGAGTTCTTGTGAAAGAGAATACAAAAGAATAGAAATAATATAAGAACACACTGCGGCTGCTGCAACCCTAGCAGCCTATAACAGGACGTTCCTCGCGCAGACCGATCGATCAGTCTAAAAATCGATCGCGCGGTCAATGTAGAGTCTTAGCTTTTTCTACATTCCGCATAAACTACTGCGAGCAGCGTTAGACCACTCGAGTGATTTGGAGACTGCTCGAGCAGTCCTGTCTCAGACATGATTTTCTTTAGTTCATCTGACAATCTCCTACTTGAAATAAATCCACTCCAAGTCTTGAGATATCCCTAAAACAACACTAACACCATGAAACAACCAATCGTCTCTGGCACTGGGCTGACTGTTTCTACCCTTGACCTGTCTTTATACAGCACCTGTTCATTGAAAATCACATTCCTGCTTCTAACAATCTTTCGATTTTGATCATGCCAAAATCGGTAGCCAAACTCATCATCACCATAACCGATGAAATAACATTTCTTAAACTTTGATTGTAACTTACTTTTAGCATCAGAATTATCATGAACATATGATGTGCAATCAAAGATTTTCAAAAAAGAAAGATTTATCTCTTTTCTGCTCCATACCTCATATGTAATTCTAAAACCCAAATGTACTGACGGTCCACGATTCAGAAGGTAGGTTACTGTGTTCACTGCATCGGCCCAAAAATACTCAAGAAGCCCGAAATGCAGTCTCATGCTTTTGGCTTGCTCATTTAGGGTTCTGTTTGTCCGTTTAGCTACGCCGTTCTGCTGTGGCATTTCAGGAATAGTCTTCTCCCATCTGATTTCACTAATTGCAGAGAACTCCCTGAATCTCTTATTAATATACTCGTCTCCATTATCTGACCTCATACACTTCAAATTCAATTTGGTCTTAGTTTGAACTAAGGCTTTTCATTTCTTAAACACTTTAAAGATGTCAGACTTATTTTTCATAAAGCAAACTCATACCTTCCTGCTAGAGTCGTCGATGAACGTGACATAGTATCTAGAACCTCTAAGGGATGCCACTTGGAAAGATCCCCACACATCTGTATACACTAGCTCCAGCCTCTCTGATTTTGGTGTTACCACCCTTCAAAAAATTGACCTTCCTCTATTTTCCAAAGATACAACCATCACACAAATCAAATTCAATAGAATTCAGACCCAGTAACTTACTTTTTGACTGTAAAATCTTCATCCTTTTTTCGCTCATGTACCCCAATCTCTGATGCCATAAGCTCGTGTCTGACCCCCTGTCTACAAATGCTATTGTATCCTTTGTACATGAGGTCATGTACTAGGTACCGGTCTTTGTTCCCTGAACCACTACTATAGCTCCTTTTGTGACATTTTACGTGCTACCAACAAAAGTTACTGAATATCCTTCAGTGTCCAACTAGCTGACATATATCACCTTATATAACTTCTACTCGGCATTCTGATTCTAGCATCGCCTGTACGCATGATATCCAATGCCTCCATGTCTGCCAAATACACCTTACCAAAGTCACCGGTTACGTAATTCTCGATTATTTCTCGGTGTGCCGTAGTGTGAAAGAAAGCCTCTCTGCATGTTTTCTATCACAACATTGGCTGACTTGCCATTAGCCTTCTTCTTATGCTCCATACAGTTCTTCTTTATATGGCAAGTCTTGCCTCAACTACAGCATTCAGGTTGTCATCCCGACCTGGACTTGCTTTTGCCTCTTCTGGATTTTGATTTGTCTCGGTTCTAATTTCTGTCATTACCTTTTCCCCCGTGCTTCAACATTCAATATCGTACCAGCATTAGACCCAGAGCTGAACACCTCACTCGAATCCCTCTTATGAATCTCCTTAGTCAATATTAGATATCTGACATCGTCATACTTCAGTTTGTTTTTCCTGGCAGAGTTACTCACTGCCGTTCTCATTGTCTCCCAACTGTTTGGCAATGAGACAATCAAAACCCTGACTTCATCATCAAAGTTGATTTTAATTGAAGATAATTAATTTGTAATCGTGTTAAACTTATTCAAATGTTGTACAACCGGTGTACTCTCATCCATCTTAAGATAAAATAATTTTTTCATAAGATGTATCTTGTTAGTGGCATATGATTTTTCGTACATATTTGACAACGCTGCCATAATATCACCCGTAGTTTTTTTTTTAATTATGTTATGTGCCACTGACCGGGATAATGTCAATTGGATGACTCCCAGCACCTGTTTGTCAAGCAAAGTCGATTTCTCATCCTTCATGCACTCTTGCTTGGAACTTAAGAGTGGTAAGTGTAATTCTTCCCATACAGATAGTCTTTTATTTGCATCCGCTAATACCCAAAGTCCAAATCGTCGAACTTCTCGATTCTTGTTGATCTTCCTTCTCCTGTCATATGTGTTCTTCAACTTCTTAACCTAGAGCTCTTATACCAATTATTGTGAATTAAAAAACTATCACTAATCTTGTCCAAAATCAATCAAAGAATACACAATGCACGAAATAAGAATAAAGAAGAAAAAAGAGAGAAAGAGACAATTACATAATTACACACGGAGGTTTATGTGGTTTGGCAAGTTGTGCATACGTTCATGGGATCACATATTTTCACAATATTTTTGACAAGGAAAGTGAGTTCTTGAAAAAGAGAATACAAATGAATAGACATAATATGAGAACACACTGTGGCTACTGCAACCCTAGCAGCCTATAACAGGATGTTCTTCTCATAAACCGATCGATCGATCTAAGGACCGATTGAGTGGTCAAGGCAGACTCTCAGCTTTTCTTGTAATCTGCACAAACTACTACGGGCAGCATTATACCGCTTGAGCGGGACATCTTAGACAGAACTTTCTTCATATTCCTCTTACAATCACCTATAACAACGCGACAGAACAAATAAAATGAGAATAAGCAACAGATCAATCACACAATGCACAATTTTCTTTTTTATGATTCGGCTTGTAAGCCTATGTTCACATACGAAGATCGGCAAAAAAATTAATATATATATATAAAAGAAGAAGAAGAAGAAGAAAAATAAAAATACGAGAAGTCGGCTATATTCGTCACTCATTGTCGTACACATAATTAACCCTAGAAGTTGCATATTTCGATTCATATTGAGAATTCTAGAACATACTGGGTCGGATAAAAATAGCCAAAATAATGAATCGGGTTAAAACCTTGTGATCAAGTGGATCCTAAATAGGTTATAAAGCAAAACAGATTAAATTCAAGGCACCAAATATAATAAGCATAGACAGTGGGAACAGAATAATTCATGTTAGCAACAATTAGATGGAGGTGGCTAAGCTTATCTAAAGGCAAGGTTTTGGAGGTGGAGGTGGAGGTGGAATTGCCTGCAAATTGCATTGAAACAATCTCATCAAGATCAAGTGTACTTCTTCTCTTATTCCTTTCTCAGCTAAACAGCACCTGCTAGGAATGTTTCTATATATCAAGCATACCCTCATTAAACAAACTTACCCAAGGCTCTCTTTTTTTTTTCTTGCAAACAAAAATGTGTAAAAGGTATGTTTTTTTACATGATTAATTATCCGAGAATTTCATGAATAAATCATTATCCAAAACAAGAGCTTAATTATTTTTTCCTTTTTTTTGAATATCATAGACTGTGACTTTTTATGTTTGTTTAATTTGTGCATTTTAATATTTTTCTCCATATTTGTTGTTTTTTTTTTCTTTTTGTTTCTTTTCTTTTACCGGCTACTTCATTGCCAATGGTGAATTGCTTTTGTGTATTAAGGAAATGTCATACCCCTATATTTGTCTATGATACATGTATATGATTTTCTTTATATGATTAATTTGTGCGTTTTAATATTCTCTTCCGCACTCATTGTCTTATTCTATTCTTTTTCTTTCCTTTTTCTTTTCTTTTACTGGTGAATTGTTTTGTATACTGGCTACGTCATACTCCTATATTTGTCTCCGCTACATGTATATGATGTTCTTTATATGTTTAATTTGTGCGTTTTAATATGCTCCTCCGCACTCATCGTTTTATTCTATTTTTTTTCTTTTTTCTTTCTTTTTCTTTTACGGGTTACTTCATTGTCAATGGTGAATTATTTTGTGTATCAATGAAACGTCATACTCATATATTTGTCCTTGTTACATGTATGTGTTTTTACGATTTTCTTTATATTCTCTATAATAACCTCTTCATTGTCGTCTCCCAAATTGAAAAATGCAATGATAATTAACATTTAACTTTATGACAACTCTAAATGCCAGGATCATGCCTTCCTACTTACGTTAAATATTTCAATAACACCAATAGGGCTTTTTAGATAAACCTTGGTTAATATCTTGATCTCATTATTTTTTTGTTAAAAAAAATTATCATGGGCTACACAAGGTTGGAAGAGAATTTTATTGTTAACCACAAAGAATACTTGCCACATAATTTTAGATGTTACTGTTAGAATTTTAATATGTTAGTCAAATAACTCATATTGACCATACCAATTAATTGCTTCCCAATACATTTGCAAAAACAAATATACTATTTTAAATGCGTAAATTTCTTCTTCTTTATGTATTTTTTTAATTGCTTCCCAATACATCATGGCTATTTGATTTTGTTGAGAGCAAAATTAATTTCTTGTCATTTTTATTTTCAAGCATCAAGGACAAGTTGGGTTGTTAAGAAAAATCATATAAGTAAGACGAGCATTGCGAAGATGAGAATGTTAAGATAGATGTGTGGTAAAATTAGAAAAGATAAAATTAGGAATGAAAAGATTCATGAAATGATAGGAGTTGCAACAACTGAAGACAAGTTGAGAAAAAATAAACTAAGGTGGTTTGAAAACATACAATATAGACCAGTTGATGTAGTAATTAGAAAAGCGACAAGATTATGAGTAATAAAAATACTATAGGTAGGGGTAAACCTAAATTGACATGCGATGTTGTATTAAGAAAAGATATGAACATATTAAAATTAACTGAAGATATAACTCTTAATAGAATAACGTAAAAAAGATTTATATAGTCGACTTTAATTGATTGGGACAAATGGTTAATTTGGTTTGATTTAGTTTGGCTATTAAGGTTTTTCACTATAAAGTTGTGAGACTTAGTTCTTTTTTATTTTGTAATACATGTTCTTTGCGCGTTGTATATCGTTTTGATTGTTATAGAAAGGCATGTTTCTATGTATTTCATACATGTATCAGCTTAGATATACATGTTAGGTTCAATCCCAGTCCTGTTGAGTGTGCGGCAAAAAGTTGAAAAAAATTTCTCGACAGAACCGATCGATCGGTCTGTCTGGCGGGAAGTCTATAAAGGAAGCTAGAGGCATGGAACTTTGATCCAAAACTTCTCCTACAAGTTGTTACGATTGGTATACTAAAAACTATATTTTTAGTATTTAATTTTATTATTTTCATTTTATGAGAATCTTTATGAGTAATGTATGTATATCATTTCTTTAATGTTATACATGGATGTCCGATATTCTGTATAGTATTTAATCTGGTGTGTAGAGTACGGCATGTACACAGAAGATCAAATTTTAGGTTCTTTCAGAATATAAATTTTATGTTTACAATTTAGATGGAAATGGACAGACCATCGGTACGACTGTAGCACAGAGTTTTAGTATGCCTGTTTTGGTTACGGGGAACAGATAATAGCGTCGTCTATTGTTCCGACTCTCTGTGTTAGTACACGTTATGTGTATTAAACGAAACATTTGGGTTAATTAATTTTATAATGATTATATAAATTAATTCACATCCCAAGGTTATTATGATTAGTGTTTATCCTCTTAATTCTGAAATAATTATTGATTTTCATATATTTAATATTCGTTATTTTGATTCATTAAATGGTGCGATCTTATATCGGTTTATATTCCCGATGAGTTAGATAACGGTATTATTTATATGGTAAATATTAATTATTGACGGAATTTACGTCCCGAAAGATTAAAATTAACAATACCCCCTTAAGGAAGCTTATAAATTTTGATCGGGCCAAACCCTACAGGTAGATTTGATTATCCAGTGGTCAAATAAGTTAAGTGGAATAGCTTAAGTAATATAAATTTGTCGATTAAATTAAATTGTCAATAATTAAATTTAATTGGCGGGTATCAAAAATCTTAACGTGGAGAGGAATGGTAAGTATTTAATAACAGGAGCTCAATATAAGAAGATCTTGAGATTATGGGTTAGAGTACAATTATAGTTTTTTTAGTAGTGTGAACTGTAATTCAGTATTTTATGAAAATTGCAAAAATCGCTGCTGTCTTTTCATAATTGCAGAAACTGTTAGTAGGTGTCTATGTTTCACTGGAAGTCTTACTCATAATCACTTTCCAGGTCCCTACTATAGCCCTATATATATGCAGGTAGGCTGAACCAGTTTTATATCATGATTTGTCTTTCAAGATTAAATATATTTGGGTTCTGCCGGTACGAGTTCTTGATAGTCCGTAGTCCATACTACATTCAAGAATCGCGTGAGAGAATACAATAGAAGATCTAATAGAAACTTCAACTCGGAATCAAATCATAATTGAAAAATCGATCGACAAAAGGTATTCTTTCAAATTAACTTTCGTTGTACGGATTTTGTTTTGATCGTTCGTCGTCAAAAGTTTTATCTGGAGCCCATTTCGGTATTTGCCCGTTCAGTTAATTTTTATCAAAAATCGTTTGCAAAAATAATAATCTTGGCAGTTTTACCTCCAACACAAGCTTCACTTCTTAGACAAACCACAACCTCTACCTCCTCTCTAGTTTTTAGCTTGCTTCGGGCTTGGATCTTAGCTTTACGAGGGTAGATCGTTGTTCTTCTTGCCAAGGGCTTCGCATTCATCCAAGTGGATTTTGGTTTCAGCGACTTGAGTTTTTCACCGATGGTTTAAGCTTTGAGTTTTAACTCACAACAATAAGATTCTAGACTCACTTGCATTAAAAATATGTTATATGTGATTATGCGTATTTTTACCGCGTTAAAATTCTATGCGTGTTGAATTTTCATGTTTAAACCTTGTTTGGTTAGAATAAAAACATGTTTTATTATTCTACAGTTTGTTACAAAGTTGGTGGATGTGTGTACATGTGATTTTCAAAGAATGAGTCTTGAAAATTGAAAGAGAATATGATTTTGTTGTGAAGACATGCTTTTTGGTGTTTGGAGCTAACCCTAGGGGCTGAGTCTTGATTTAAATGATCCGGTGGAGTGGATGAAAAACATTTTTAAAATGTTAGTTGAGTTCCATAGTCGTATGGATGATGTTGCTGTGTGCGTACAACTATTGTAAAATCGTGCTTTGTGCCTTTTAATGATTTTGGGTCAATCCCCGTAAATGAAGTGGTTGCTCCATTGGGAGGTGTTTTTGTTGTAGTAACGTATAGAACTTGTCATTACCTGGTGGATCATTAGATACCCTAAACCTAGGCTAATGAGTGAGAGTCTATAGTTGTTATCTTTGTCCCCGAAAAAACAAAATCGGTACATAAGAATCATTGACGGTTGTGAAAATTGGGTTGGAAAATAATGTGTTGTTTATGTTTATTCAAATGTTAGACGTGACTGGATTATATGAAAACTTGTGATTTTGAGAATAGAAAACCGTTTTGAGATTTCTATAGTCAAGTTGTTTATATAATCTTTGATTGCATGTTATGTTTTTAATTCATGATAGTCTATTCTTATTGGGTTTCAGCTCACGTTGTTAGATTCAAAACATTTTAGGTGAAAATGATTATATAGCTTGATCTTGAGGATCCCCGAAGGGAGGCGAAAGTCAAAACCATTAGTTTTATTGTATGGTTGTTCATGTCGTTTTTGCTATTAGTTCATGTAATCTTCGTACCATATTTAGTACTTGAAGGAACATGTTTTGTAAGCCACAAGACTTTAATTTTAATGTTTGCATGGTTGTGTGACGATGAGAGAGACCATGAATTGATTGTTGTTTTTCGGGTTTGCAAGTCGTAGTTATCACTCGATTGGTCTCGATGTTGTAACAAACGATTTTTGGTTGCTTTTGTGTTTAATGTCAAACCGTATATTTCAAGGAGAGTCTTGAACCCTATTTTAGCATGTTTTTGATTGCTTGGTTGTTGCCTTGAAGGGTTTCAAAAATGTTGAAAACTGGTTAAGTTTTGGGTTCCAAAAGTTAGATTTTTGAAAAATAGTTCAGAGTCAAACCGCTTGATGGACTGATCGATCAGTCTATCAAGCGGTGAAATCACACTCTCAGTTGTTTTTGTGCAGGCAAGGACTGATCAATTGGCTAGACCGATTGAGCGATCTGAGCAGCCTTTGAAAAATTTTGTTGTTTTGTTTTAAACCTTAGCTCTTACGGATCTTGACCTAACCCTTTTTGGGTTCTCTTTTCTAAAAAATAAACCCTCGAAAGTGTACTTTTCAAAAGTTTTAAGTTTACTTTCATCTTTGTTCTTAGACTTGTTTGATCTAAGATGGTTTTGATGTACTCAATTATTTTAAAACGAATTTTTTTTAGATGATTTACGTGATCCGAATTTTAGAACGTGACAAAAGTGGTCAAAAATGCCTCTTTATCACATAAAGAGAAGACTGGGAGAGCAGATTCAATAAAAGAGAAGTCTATATCTACCGATTCTACTTTACTTTCTTATAATGCCTTACCTTATTTTTGTTAAAATGAGTTTTTTTTAAGTAATTAAATGCGAGTTTTTGTAACATACTTTCTTTGTCTTCCTTTAGATCAATAACAATATTTTAAAAGGAAATTAATGCATAAATAAAAAGGCAACAAACGGGGAAAAAAGAAGAAGCAACAATTAAGAAGATAAAGCATATGCAACGACAAAAAAAATAAAATAAAGAAAGACGAGAAAGAACGGAAAGAAGTAAAATGACAAATGAGAAAGGAGTTTTGAAATAGACCTATCTAATTTGACCATCAAATGTACCAAAAAAGTGTACCCTATGGTCAAAAAACTGTGTTGTTTGCTTATTTTATGTCTTTTTGAATTTTTTTAAATTCTTTTGATAAAAATATATTACTTTTCCGAATCAATGGCAGAAATAAAAAGGTAAGAAATCTTGAACAAAAGATAAAAATAAATAACATAAATGTAGTTAATGGCTTATTTTGACTTATTTTTATTTTTTTTAATAATTTTTCATAGTTCGGTCAAAAAAAAAACAATATTGTTCGTGTCGATGAGTGAAATTCAAAAAAATTCACTAAGACTTCGTTTGGCAACCTAGCATTAAGTCGGTTTTTTTGTTTTAAGTCAAAAAGTTAAAAAATCAAAAAATTCATTTGGTTGAAAAAATAATAACTTTTAAGTCACCAAAAAAGCTAAATTAAGTCAATGTGAAATTTCATGGTTGCCTTTCAGCTTAAATGAGCTAGACATGATTGTTTAATTGGAATTTGTGTAATTTTATATGTAGAAGGGTAAAATTAAAAATTATTATGAGAAAAGTCAAAAAAATCTAAAAGGAAATAAGCTAAAAACTGTGAGTTGAAAAACGAAATTTTTAGACTTTTGGGGCTTTAAACAAAAAGCCAAAAAATCGGCTTAAAGCTGGTAACCAAGCAAAGGCTAAATAGGAAAATATGTATTAAATGATATCTCCCCTTTTGAAATGAAATTTTCTTCTCATTTTCTCTATTCAACCACGTTTCTGGCATCACTTTTCTCTCCGATTATTCTCATAGATTGAGTTTTTTCAATCAAACACCCACTTTTCCAGATGCAACTTGCAGGAAAGGAGGATAACTTTAATGGAAGAAAGCTTCAATTAATTATATTATATATTTAATTTTGCAGGTTTATTAATTTAAATGGTTCTCACCGGTATATATAGAGATAGGAATAATTGAAGACATGCTGGAGTTTGTGAATATATTCCAATACCTCACATGGAAATTATTAAGCTAGAGATGCCAAAACTATATTCTTTCTATCAGAATGAATAGTTTAGCTTGAAAAGATTTGGAAATTCATGGTCCAAACACGACCTAAGAATCATAGCTTAAATGAATCACATCCCTTGGTTACTGTGGATTCTCTTTATTCCCCTTTTTCTTGGGGTGATGATATGCCAAATTTGATCTTGAAATAGTGAAAGTTTTTTATTTGGTAACCTAGCTTAAATATACGGGTTTTTGTTTTTTTGTTTCACTTTAAATGCTATGTAAAATCTCGCATGGTTTAAAAGTGATTTTAAGTCACCAATGCTGAGAGAAAAAGTTGTGATTTAACCAATAAATTTTTTTACTTTAATTACTAAAGGCTTAATCAAAAAAAAAAAAGTAAAGGCATGGTTTTAAGCTAAAGCCAAACAAGGCCCAAATAAGTGTAGAAACTTTGAATCCAACCTAAAAATTTAAGCTATTACTAGAGAGATTCTAATATTATATTAAGTTTGTTCATTTTATATCCAAGCAATGTGGAATTAATTGCATCCCCTTACGAGTCATTGCTTTTTGAGATTTGTAATGTAGCCTCTTTTTTGGGTCTCATCGTGAGATCCTTTCCTTGGGTTTGTCACTGTGGAATGTGTGTTTTTATCTTTATTTTTTTAAAGTGAGTAGAATGAGTCACGTTCTGATACTATGTAAAAAATTTGTATTTATCTTTAAAACTTAAATTATTTGGTAGAGAGATTTCAGCACTATATTAAGTGATTACTTATCATTTCATACCCAATCAATGTAAGATTAATTACCCTAACATTTACCTTGAAAAGAATCTTCTTTTTCTTAATATTTTGGAGTTCATCGTCAGATAACTCAAATCTAGCATAAGGATTAGTTAAAGGGTTGCATGAGATTGATGGCAATACTTATATTGATATGTCTTCATTGTGAAGTCTTGAAGCATATAAACTAAAGAGAATTTTTTGACACTTTCGAATTCAAGACTGCTATTTTTTGTCCTTATAATCTCCATCTTCCTTTTTTTCATTTTTCTTTCTGATTCTGCGCGTATTTCTTCTTTTTTTTTTTTTTGGGCGCAGATCCTACTTTCAAAATGCATTAAAAGCATGAATTTTGATGTAGTTTTGGTTCTTTTTTAAGTTAAGAGAATTGAACAAAACTCACCTTGCTCCTTATCACCACTTCGTAAATGAGCACTCATAAGATTAGCTGCCAAGGAAGAGTTCAACAAGGCTATGGTTTCAAATACACCAACCATTATTCCCAAATCTTTGGTACCCAACAGGAGCCTCTTGACATGGGATCACAGCAACAAAATTTTGAGCTTGCCAGTTCATCACCAAGTCCAATCCTGAGTCGAATTGGATCACCGGGTTCGGCTTTTTATGCAACCGAACAATATACGATTACGGGTTTTCCACAATATGAGTATCAATCTCACTTTGGTCGCAATCAAAACTATGGCTCTTCTGAAAGATCTAGTATAGTCCCGCACAACGATTTTTCGGAGAGCGAACGAATTTTGCAGCTAAAGAGAAAGTTACTTGGTGATTTTGATGCTTCACATGAGAGGCACCCTTCAATTCTTTTTGAAAGAAACCAAGATCTTAGTGTAAGTATCTTCACAATTCAGGCTTCAATTTTGTGCTTTAGTGCATTGATTCACGTTTGGAAGTGCTTCTTCTTCTTCTTCTTCTTCTTCTTCTTCTTCCTTTAAATTTTTTATTTTTTTTTAACATGAACTAAGGATAAAAATTTGCTAGAGTGAGGGTTTGAAGAGGGAGAAACGATTTGTAAAGAAAAGAGAGGGGGAGAGAGATTTCGAGAGAGAAAAAAGAGAAATGGGATTCGCGGGAGAGGGAATTCATTCGTCTGATTTTTTTAGAAACAAAACAAAATTATAATGTTTCAATTTTGTTAAATTTTAATGAGAAATACATTTTGCCTCTACAAATTTGATATGGCAAATAATTTTTAAATTATATCTTATTAATGAAAAATTAATCACTAATAATATTTGGTCTCTTTTTATGAAAAAAACTTAAACTTGCTGCAAAAAGTACATGTATTGTGATGAAATATTATTCTCATTAATGATGAAGATCTTTTTACAAAAAAAAAAATTTATTGTCATAAACAGACAAATATTGCAAGAAACTATTCTTATTGTTGATAATCGATCACTATTTTGCAAGGGAAAAATAAAACCCGTCACAAAAATGACCTAAATTGGTCACGAAACTAATATTACCTCGCTAAAAAAACTTATTTTTGAAAAGTAAAATATAAAATTTGTCGATGAAATTAGTTATGAAATACCCTTTTTTTTTTACCCTTTTTCTAATGAGAAACTATTCTTATTGCCAATAATCGATCACCATTTTGCGAGGAAAAAATAAAACCCGTCGCAAAAATGACCTATATTGGTGACGAAACTTATATTATCTTGCTAAAAACCTCAGTTTTAGTGAGTAAAACATAAAACTTGTCGCTGAAATTAGTTACGAAATACCCTTTTTCTTTTTCTTTTTCTTTTTCTTTTTCTTTCTTTTAGTGTTTTTCTTTCTGAAACATGGTTAGATACGTACATGCAGGTGGGTCGAAACTTGTATAATTCTCAACTTGAACATATGAGCCAAACTTGTGAACCTTCTGGAGCAGTTTTGTCGAGCAAAACACGAATTCGATGGACTCAAGATCTTCACGAGCGGTTTGTTGATTGCGTAAATCGCCTCGGAGGAGCAGAAAGTAAGTGATTTTGTCCAACTTAGGTGGGATAATTGCTTATTTTTATTTTATTTAATTTAATTTTATCTTTTAGTAAAAAAAATTAATTGTTTAGTCAAATTATTATATTTTTTAATTTTTTTATTAAGACGAGTTGAGAAAAAATCAAAAAAGACAAAAATAAGCTAACAATTCAAATTTTAAGTTGCTTATTTTTGTTTTAAGTGAATTTTTTCATTTTTTGACCAAATTTTTTTTTATTTTTTTGACTTCTCTCATTGAGATGATGAGTTGGAAACATGAGATTTTTTAATTATAATATTTTTCTTTGTATTTATTGAAATTTTTTTATCTTTTAATATAAAAAATTATTTTGCAGTTCATTTTATCGAGACGATACAAAAAAGAGAGAAATTTTAGTTAAAAAATAAATAAAATATAAAAATATAAAAATTAAACAAAAATTTCAAAATTTAGGCCAGACAGGACCATTTTAATTGATTGATTTAGCACCCTTTGTTGATCAAATTCCAGAGGCAACACCAAAGGCAATACTGAAACTAATGGACACAGAGGGGTTGACCATCTTGCATGTGAAAAGTCATTTGCAGGTACTAATAACATTCAAACAACTCTCTTATTTCAGCCCTTTATGGTTTTTAGGTGTTGGAAGGGACAATCAAAATAGATTTCTGATCTAATAATTTAAGTTAAGAATTTTAATAATCTAATTTAAAATGTTTAAATTCGAGTCATGATAATAAATTTATATAGATGTAGAATGAAATATTACAATAGAAAGAAATTTGGTTTAGGCTCTTAGTAATAGCTCGAGCGTAAATTTTTGAACTATGTTGATAGGTTTTTTATTTAAATTATTGGACCAGTAATTTATTAAAATCGTTATATGAAAGATAAAAAAATTGTTAAGTACTTTTGGAGCACCACGTGGCATGACTTGTGGTACTCATGACAAGTAAAAAATATTGATGCACATTAAGTGAGTTATTCCTTGTTTTTCACCTATTCTACTCAATAAGAGTGGATCATAATTGTCTTACTCAAAATATTTTTTGCTGCATGATATTAGATAGAGTTGTAATGGCTTGCCATAACTTCAACCCGACTAAGCTCACTAAGTTTTTGCCAAAGTTTAGACCAGGCCAAATTGGGCTTTTTTGAGAGAGAGAGGCCCAAGTTCAACTCGGGGTATGTGGGCATAGACTTGGATTTTTTTAGGCTTTTTTTTTATATAATAATATATCACAAAAACTTGAAATAATTTTTATTCTATTTTTAAAACTAATTTTTTTCTTACATTTGTTCTTTTTATCACTTCTATATATATTTAAAAAAGTACATACTATGTTTTTTTATATTTCTTTTAGTTTATAAATAAACACATTCTATAATAATTATTATTTTTATTATTTAATTTTTGTATATTTATTTTTTCTTGTATAAAAAATACAATAAAATTGAAAACTTAATGTTTTTAAGTGTAAGATATAAATATTATTATTAAATAAATAAATTATATGTGGTGGGTGGGGCCCACCTGTTAAAGAGTTTCTCTTTTAGTTTTTTCTTTTGATTTAGGACAAAATGGGCCATGCTTTAGATTCGGGCCAACGAACCGAATTCAACCTGGGCTACACGATCCAGATCCCAAGGGCCACGTTCAATCCCAGTCCAGAGGTATATGGGCTCATAGGGATCTCGAGCCCTGGCCAAGCTACTATAGTGTCTGGGTTTAGGCCAGCCCTAGATGGGCCACAAACTTTGGGCCTAATTTATACTTTTAATTGGATAAAAGCGCTCCAAAAATAATATCACATGATGTTTTGAAACTTCCAAATAATTAGTATTAGAGATCTGACTTGAATTTTTTTTCTTTATTTTAAAATATTTTTGCAGAAATATCGAACTGCAAAGTACATGCCGGAATCTGCCGAAGGTAAATCCTTGCTTCAATACCACCAATGATCATTCAATTTATATTTAAATGTTGACCCTTTATAAACTGCTTGAAGTGAATAAATTTAGTTAATACCCAAAAAAAGAAAATGATTAGAAAAGGCAATTTCTTCCATCTCCATTCTGCTCCCGTATTGCCGTTTATTTTGTACGAATTTTTCTTATTCCCGACAAAAAATAGGGAAACAACAATATTTTCATTTGGCATCCGGACACTTTCTCATGTTTCGTTTCCGATTATATTAATTAAATATATTAATATAGCACATATATAAAGTTTTATTTTTAACAATATATAATCAGTTTAAAACACAAAAATATCAAACTTGTTTTTATTTTTTTCTTATGTTTCTTTTTTGATATATATTTTTAACCCTAATCATTTATTAATATTATTTATTTATATATACCATTATCATATCACTTTTATTAGTAGTATTTTATTTTAAAAATAAACCCGTTATAGTCTCGACCCCACTCCATTCCCACAATTTCCTCAATTTTCTCTATCATTCCCACCGGGATAATATATTGGGTAGAGATGAAATATTACATTCTCCTTCTAATCTCATCGCCATCCCTAATTTTGATAGGAAGTCAGCATAGTGTTTGGGTGGATAACTTAGATCATTTTTCCATTAGGGATAGGATTTGAAGTTAGATTCACAACTAAAATTGAAGTAATTAAAGGTGATTTTATCTTCAACCAAATAATAGCCAACAATGGAGAAGTTTATCAAGAGTGGCTATACTTTTTTCTTCCAAATTAATGGAAGTACTACCAAGCATATTGGAGAGGTCCTAACCATTAACTAGGTTCATTTTTGCTCATCTTCTTAATAATCTATCAAAAAGATTGACACCAAGAAGCATACATTTAGATTCTAATCTTCAATTTTCTCTCTTTGTCCACTCCAGGAAAATCTGAGAAGAAGACTACTATGAATGATGCCACGTAAGTTGTCACAAAAAACACTTAAAAATGTAATTTTTCTTGATGGTTGGGTTTACACATTGTACACCAGCACTTAAGATGGTTGGGTTTCTGAAAGCCTAATTAGTATTGAACTCAAGACCAAGTGTTATCATTTAACCCGTTAGTTCATTACTCAGTTTAAGCCCGTCTGGTCCGTTTGACTAAAATTTGTCAAAAGCCTGATACTTAGCCCACTTGAATAGTACTTGGGCCGGGTTTGGATATGCTTGTTGGAGATCGGCGCGCCCCGAAAGGACCGCCCGATAGCCTACCCTAAAGGCCCACCTAACTTTAAAAAAATTAATAATAAATAATTGGTTTTCTTTCAATTTAAATGAATCATTTGTATATATTCTTTTGATCGATTTTTTTTATTATGTAGAACTTTTCGAGTTTATTATTCATACAAAAAATAAAGTCGATCCGATATATAACTATGTGAATAGATTACACTTACTTATAAATAAATAAATAGTAAATATATTTTTTTTGTTAAATAACTAAACAAATATTTTTCGATCACGTAGTTAAAGATATTTGATGAATTTTATTTTTTACATAGATAACAAACTCAACGAGCTCTACAAAATAAATAAATTCAATCAAAAAAATATAAATGTCCATTAGTCTATTTTAATTAATCTCATCGGATATGACTTGAGGTTAACCATTTAAGTTCGAGTTGGATTCGACCTAAGGTGATGATACTAAGGGTATTACGGTAATTTTCCGTAATGAGTTGGCAGGGGGTATTGCAGGTGAGGATTCGGGACTTGGACCCTGAGGTGATGATACTAAGGGTATTACGGTAATTTGCCGATGTAAACTCTAGACTATATAAGTGGTTTTGCCCGGTCTTGTTACAAATAGGCTATTTTCATATTTTCTATAAACATTTATATTTGTGTCTAAGTTTTCTATTTTTTCGATTCCTCTTATATCATCAGAAATCTAAAAAGTAACACTAATATTAAAAAAAGTTTACTACAAAAAATAACTGTATTTTGACCGAATTTTATGAACATTTCATTTTTTAATTCATTTTTTAACTATTTTATTCACCGTAACGGGAATAATCTAAAAAATTTAAAAAAAAAACTACTCAAAATAAGTTTTTTTTTTTAATAATTATTGCCATATTGCCTACCATTCTAACTGACGTTGTTGTAATCTTACTGCTTATAGTTAGGACATCCCATTAGTAATCTATTTTGGGCTAATTTATCATATTATGATATTATTGAACGATTCGGGCATATTTGGAATATTCTAAAACGTTAGTCTGAGCCGTAAACGTAAGTATTTTTGTCAGACTACAAATATCCGTGCGTGGTGTTTATAATAATTGGTTGATTTTTTTTTTTTTTTTTACTAGTGTGTGTGTGTGTGTGTGTTTTTATTTATTTATTAATGTTAACACAACAATTTTTGTTTTGTTTGACAGTGGCAAGGAAATTAGGGAGGCACTACAAGTGCAACTAGAGTTTCAGAGGCGACTTCGTGACCAACTAGAGGTTGTGGTTTCTAAGTCTTAAAAAGAAAAAATTACAAAAAAAAAAATCACAGAATTCAAATATATATATATATATATATATATATATATATATAAGCGTTGCGTTATTCCTTCTAGACAATAAAATACGTTGATAGGAGGGAGAACACATTTACTAGTTATATCATCTACAATCACTTGAATTTTGAGACATTCATCCAATTAATCATATACTTTATTGAGATAGGTAAGATTCCTCCTCTCAAATAGTATATGAGAATTTCATTTCGTACAGTTCAAGTAGAAAAATACCAAAATACCAGTTGCAATGGATGTATAATAAAAAAGTTTGAAACTCCTTAATCTTTGATTCAATCTTTTCGAAAAATATGAAGTAAAAAAATTAGAAAGCTCTTTTTGGTGGCAATAATGCCAAAACAAAATATTTAGTTAGCTCAATTGTCTTTATCATGATTCATACATATATATATATATATATATATATATACATACATATAGATACAAGAATTAATAATATGTACACAAAATTCAATTAAATACAGAATTTTCTATACTAATCAACAACTAATTGTTTGCTTTCACAAATAACAAAATAATTAAACCTCTCAATTTCTTAGTATAATCTTTTTACATATATTCGTGCTATTGTCTTTTACAATTGCATTCAATAATCTTTCGTATTCTAAAATTAATTTTTTTAATAATTTCATTATTAACCATATCAAAGTCTTATGAAAGATTGTTGAAACCGATATAGTTTTATTATTTTTAATAGTGTTAATTATAGATTAGTAAAAAATTATGTAATAGTAATAATAACTTTTCTTTTGTCCTAATGGGTCAATTGGCCCCACCAGCCAAAGGTCAATTGGCCAAATTATTTCAATCGTTCATATGTACGTAAGAAAAATAAATAATAAATAAATAAATAAATAATGAGGAAAGATGAAGACTATGACCTTGATTAGCAATTTTGGAATTTTTATTTTTTTAGCTAAAAATGCTAAAAAATTAAGGGTACCTATTTGGTAAAAAAATTAAAAAGTCAAATAAAAATACAAATTCTTATAATATTCTATTCAAATTCACACCATTTTTAAAATACAATAATTTTTCTTATTTATAATTTATTTATTATCACTACCAATTATATATAATTGTTAATATAAAAATATATAGAAGGGTAAAATTGTCTACTTTGAACAAAAAGTAAAAAAGTTAACTTTTTACCCAAACAACTAACTTAAAAAATATTAACTTAAAAGCTGAGTAACCAAACAACTTACTTAAAATTCAAATTAGTTTTTTGGGCTTAAAAAACAAAATAGCTTTTAAATTTTAAATTAGTTACCAATCATGCCTATAATCAAACTTTTTTTACTTGTCTTTGTAAATGGAATATAAATTACAGTTGAAATTTATTTCTTTTCCTCTCTCTCTCTCTCTTATTAAATTTTTTTTTTATCAGACCCAGAGAAATTTACAGCTGAGGATAGAAGAACAAGGGAAGCAGCTGAAGATGATGTTTGACCAGCAACAGAAAGCAAGTGGGACCCTCTTTAATGAGATGAAGAATTCTAGTATCATGCCCACTTATGATGATGACCCATCCACTAATCTTGATGATTATCTTCAGATTCCAATAGTTGATGGTTCAGGAAATGCTCATTTCCCATCTAAAATAAGTTAATTAGTTGCCACAAAGATATATAATTATATCATGTAATCCTTTTTCATATCTGCACAAGCAGCAGCCATGGGGGGTGGTTCTAGGAAAACCTCAACTCCTATAATAGAATAAAAAAATAGAGAAGAAAATGCTAGAAATGAAAATGTACCTAAACTGTGAAATAGAAATAATTTAGCAACAATGTTATATACAGTGTATCAAACACTATATATTTCACTATATACATACGTGTTATTGTAAAAAGTATTGTATTATTGATCGCACTTATTTTATATACCAACATAACACCGTTACATGCTTATGTTTTTTTTTTTTTATCCATTGCTCTATGTACTGTATATGCATTAATTATTGATAATTTAGTGCACCTAAGCAGTCGCAGAATCGAAACATTTGTTTGTGGGAGCCAAAGTATATACTTGTATAAAAAAATACAATAATTTTAACATTAAAAACCATTATATTAAAAAAAACCCCACTTGGTGTGCCTTATTTTGAAGTCGTATGGATTCTTGTATTTGACTAAAATAGCCTTTAAAATTTCCCCTTCATTACTTTAAAAGAACATCATGCACTATAAGAAAAATTGCCCTTTATGCGACTAATTTTTTTTGGGACGATGCAAATGCCGTAACAAACAGTACCATTTGCGACTACAAACAAAACGGCATCAAAAGCTTCTTTTTGGTGCCAACACATTTGCGATGGTGGAATCCCTGTTGCTAGAGACAATTTGTTGCGACGGCAAACTCCGCCGTTTCAATCAAATTATTTTTTGCGACCATACAATTAGCGATGGTATTCACTGGCAATAAAAATGTTTTGCGTCAGTCCAAGCTTTCGTCGCCCAACAAAACTTTTTATGACTAACTAGATTTGCGATGGGGGCATTTGGTCGTAAAAAAACAATTTTTTGCGACGAAAATAACAGTTTTAGTCACAAATCCTATTTACATTTTAACTATTCCAAAAGATTCAACCTATGTTTAGATTAACTTTTTTGAGAAGCTTTGTAACATTCTAGATTTTATTCATTAATAATTATTTTATTATAAGTATGTATAAGTCATAATAATTAATATATATATATATATATCAGATAACTTCATAAAAAAAGAGCGAATTTGTAAAAATCTTGATAACATAACAAAAAAATAAAGAGATAGAATTTAAGTATAGAATTTTTTGGAGTTAAATAATGAATAAGAAAAAATATAGTAGAAAATAATATATATATATATATATCGATAAAATCAGTGATAGAACTTAATCTGATTATTAAAATATTTTAATACGTTATTATTTGAATGAAGTTAGGAGTAATTAACAGTTTTGATTAAGTTAAATATTGTGTAGTAAATAAATAAATAAGTATTAAAATAAATTAATATAAAAAAATAAGACGAACATACTCTTAAGAGGGCTTTGTGTAGTAATTAAATATTATTTGACTTGAGTTTTAATTAATAACAATTTTTTACAATTGTATAATTCAGAGTGACTTTCGTTTCATAAATCATTCTGTTGCGGCGCGAAATACATTGTTGAAGTTCAAGTGAATAGTTTAGCATGCTATGTATTTTTTAAAATTACTCATGTCCCAAATGGTTTTAGAAAAACAAAAGAAAGTTTTTAAAAATTTCTTTTTAATATAAAGATATAAATTTGTTATGTAAATTTCATGGCATATAAATTATTTCTGACTTATTTAAATGTTATATGAAACTTTTTATACATCTTTTGTGGTATAATTTACGAAATTTTATTTTTGGGACCATGTTAAAGTCTAGAGGATACGTCCTCTACGGAGGTAACTCTGGCAGTTAGAAAAAAGGTCATGGCCTCGCGCCCATTGTGACTCTAGTGCTTAACAATTTTAAGAAAAATATTTGGTATTCTGGGTAACTCTAAATTAGTTCGTCTTAAAGAAAAGACTCATGCGCCATTCTGTGGTGATTCTAAGTTCGATGTTGGATTTAACGAGTCGAGGATGCTCCGAGTTTTTATATGTGACACTATTACTTATTTAATTTACGATTCACACAAACTATAGATGATCATATTGTTATCACTACTGTGGTATTGATTATTATATTGAGAGTTGATATATTGATTACTCATCACTGACTTTGAAAATTGGGTAAATTTGTTCACAAACAGTATTCAATGGAAAAATGTGAATTTGACAAAAAGAAAAGGAATGTTTTATATTATCATGTGATTTTATAATGCATTATATGCCATGATTATGTTTTAGTTATAGATACTTTAAACATCCCGTTTGAAATTGTATTCTACTATGTATGCTAGCCATTTATTGAGTCATCGGTTGACATTATTTTTTACATTTTTAGGTGATTAGTTAACGTTGCTAGTGGTGGACTCTCTAGTATCTTGGGACCCAATATAGTGACCTCTTAGGAGTTTATTTATTTTCGCATTGTACTTTTGATCCGTATAATTTGTTTGATTAGTTTACTGTTAGTAACTTATACATGGTGGGCTGCTTGTGACCCATATAACTGTTAGTGGGCTATTTGTGACCCACACGACTTTGCTTTGAATTATATCTTAATTTATTCAATTTTAGCATATGCCAAAACTTTAAGTAGATACTTTTTTTTTTATCAGTAGGCTTACGTGCCCTGTTGGGCCAATGCCCATAGTCCACGACTAGTCATGTCTTTTAATTGGGGCGTGACAAAAGTAGTATCAGAGCATAGATTTTCACATATATTTTTTGCATATAATTCTATATCATGTTTTAATGGAGGTCCGGGTCCCATAAAGTTCTATAGGTCTTTCTGAGTTTGTATTAAAATTTTTAATTTTTTGTGAGACTTATATCTTGTTTCTTCTTTTACTTTAAATCTTAGAAATGGCTCATCCCAGACAGAATGTGAGTTCTAGGTTCATGACTAGAGAGGATGTTTATAAGGGGCATGGACCTAACTAGGCTCCTAACACCTCACCCACTCCTCCAGTTGCCGCAGCAGCTCCCGTTGCCCCAGCTGCCCCAGTCCTTGAGGGGGCTTACCAGGCACTCCAAGCCTTGGTTGGCATGATTGTTGGTCTGCATCCTCAACAGAGGGAAGCAGTTATGGAGAGACCTATGAATATGGGTAAAGGCACATTGTTCGAGAAATTCTTAAAGGTAGCCCCTCCAACTTTTAAGGGGGTTAGTTGATCCCGATGAGACAGAATCATGAAAAATGCGCATGCAAAAGATTTTTGAGCGCTTCAACTGCACCGAAGAGTTGGTGTCTTTGCCAACTTATGTCCTGAAATGACAAGATGAATATTGGTGGCGCATGGTGAAGCATCAGTACAAAGGAGGAGAACACGCGATCATTTGGACCGAGTTTCTTGAGTTATTTGATGAGAAATACTATCCAATGACAATTAGAAAATAGAAACAAGTGAGGCGTATGTCAATAGTCGAGTATGAGGTAAAATTTTCAGAGTTGTCCAGATCTGCACCACATCACGTTGCTGAGGAAGAAGATAAGGTCGTGTTATTCGAGAGAGGCTTATAACTAGCTATCTGCAGTAGAGTCTCATTATTTGAGGCTAAAACTTTATTCGAGTTGGTGATTAAGGCTCTTTTAGTGGAAAAGAGCTTGGACGATGCACAGAAGAACATGGAGCAGCAACCTAAGAGATTCAGGGAGGCGAGATCGACAGGGAATAGTAGTGGGGGAGGTAACTCTGCCAAAAAGATGCACACAGACGCTCCAACTGGTGGGGACACTAAACAACAAACTTGGAACAGATGCAACAGATGTGGAAAGTCCCACTCCCGCGATTATCATTGTGATGGTGCACCGAAGACATGTTTTAATTATGGAAAATTGGGACATGTGCATGCTTATTACAAGAATAAAGGGACTGGAGAACAACAGATGTAGCAGTCATTTAGGGTCAGAGGCCACCTACTCATAACAGTGTGCCAATCTAATGTCAGAATGTTCATCAAGGAGATCAACAACAACCAATTCAGAACAAGACACATGGACAAAATTCTTTTACTCAAGGGTGGGTATATGCACTTACTCGCGATGAGGCAGAGGCGTCACCATCGGTGGTCCAAGGTACCATGGTCATATCATCTACTCTTACTAGTGCACTTATAGACTCTGGTTCTACACATTCTTTTGCTTCACCTAAGTTTTTACGTTGTGTATCTATTACTATGGAGCCTTTAAATACATGTCTTTCTATGACTACTATCGTAGGAGAGACAGTAATGTTGAGTGAGGTGTGCCGATCTTGTGCAGTAAAATTGGATGGTCGAAATTTGCTAGTAGATTTAATTTCTTTAGCAATTCATGATTTTGATATCATTTTGGGTATTGACTGACTCTCCAAATATCATGCGACAGTTGACTGCTATAATAAGAGGGTAATTTTTACCATACCAGGTCAGCCAGTGTTTTAATTTCAGAGAGATTTTAAATTATCATTAGTGGGGTTTGTTTCTTCTCTAAAAGTAAATCGAATGTTAAGGAAGGGCTATAAGGGTTATTAGGTGTGTGCAATAAGCACTGAGAAGGCAGAGACAAAATTAGATGAGCTTCCTGTTGTGAGGGAGCTTCCTGATGTTTTTCCAGAGGAGTTACCTTGCCTTCCTCCTGACCGCGAGATTGAATTTACTATAGATCTATTGCCTGGCACTACACCCATCTCTAAGGCGCCGTACAAGATGGCACCCATGGAATTGAGAGAATTGCAAGCTCAGTTACAAGAACTGCTAGAAAAAGGTTTTATTAGGCCCAGTGTTTCACTGTGGGGAGCACCGATTTCATTTGTGAAGAAAAAAGATGGTTCGATGCGATTATGTATTGACTACAAAGAGTTGAATAAAGTCACGATAAAAAATAGACATCTGTTGCCATGAATAGATGATCTATTTGATCAGTTACAAGGAGCTTAGGTGTTCTCGAAAATTAATTTAAGGTCTGGATATCACCAGCTAAAAGTTAAAGGGGATGACATTTCAAAAACAGCATTCAGGACTCGTTACGACTACTATGAGTTCTTGGTAATGTTGTTTGGTCTTACTAATGCTCCAACAGCATTTATGGACTTAATGAATAGAGTTTTCAAACCCCAGTTTGACTGTTTTGTGGTGGTGTTTATTGATGATATTTTAATCTACTCTCGAAATAGAAAAGAACATGAAGATCACTTGAAGACAGTATTCCAAATTCTTAGGGAGAAAAGGTTGTATGCAAAACTCAACAAATGTGAATTCTAGTTGGATAGTGTTTCTTTTCTCGGGCACATGATTAGTAAAGGAGTGTCGGTGGATAGTAGTAAAGTAGTTGCCATTGTTGATTGGCCACGTCCGACATCAGTGACTAAGATACGAAATTTCTTGAGACTTGTGGGATATTATAGACGATTTGCGAAAGGATTTTCCCGTATTGCTCTGCCACTTACTAGTCTTGCTCAAAAGGGATAAAGTATGAACGGATAGATAAATGTGAGAATAGTTTTCAAGAGCTTAAGTGAAGGTTGACTTCATCACCAGTTCTTGTCTTGTCGACGGAGGGTGGTAATTTTGTAATTTTCAGTGATGCATCTCACCAAGGGTTGAGTTGTGTACTTATGCTATATGATAAAGTGATTGCTTATGCTTCTCGCTAGTTAAAGATACACGAAAGGAATTATCCCACGCATGACCTAGAGTTAGCGGCCGTTATTTTTGCACTAAAGATATGGAGGAACTACTTGTATGGGGAATCTTGTGAGATTTATACTTATCACAAGAGCTTAAAGTACATCTTTACTCAAAAAGAGCTCAACTTGAGGCAAAGGCGATGGCTTGAGCTATTGAAGGACTATGATGTTAATATACTCTATCATTCGGGAAAGGTAAACGTAATAGCAGATGCATTAAGCAGAAAGTCATCAGAAGGTAGCTTGGCGTATTTGACAATTCAAAATCCTTTGTTAGAGGATCTCAGGAGGTTGGGAATAGAGGTAATATACCGCGGGAAAACTGCCTTGTGTTGTTAGTTGACAGTGAGACCGACCTTACTGGATAGGATTCGTGTAGCGTAACAACACGATCTTCAATGCAAAAGGATTTTAAAAGAGCATCACTGATGATGGGACTCTTAAGTTTAGAAATCGCGTTTGTATACCTACTAATGATGAGTTGAGAAACAAGATTTTAGCTGAAGCTCATAGTTCTAAGTATAGTATTCATCCGGGAAGCACAAAGATGTATAAAGACCTTCAAAAACACTTCTGATGGAGTGGGATGAAGCGAGACATTGCAGAGCATTTAGCACAATTTCTTACATGTCAGCAAATTAAGGTAGAACAACAGAGACCAATAGAGAAGCTTCAATCATTACCCTTACCCTAGTGGAAGTGGGAAAGTATTACAATGGATTTTGTGTCAAGATTGCCTAGTACAAGTAGTGGGCATGATGCTGTTTGGGTGGCTGTTGATCGACTTACTAAGTCAGCACACTTTATTGCTATCTAGATGACTTATACTTTGGAGCGTCTGGCACAGTTGTATGTGAGAGAAATTGTCAGGTTGTACGGTTCATCGGTATTGATTGTCTCAGATTGTGATTCCCATTTTGTATCGAAGTTTTATTGTGCACTACAGTTAGCCATGGGTACTCGGTTGGATTTTAGTTTTGCTTATCACCCACAGACGGATGGATAATATGAGAGGACCATTCCGACACTAGAGGAAATGTTGAGAACTTGTGCTTTAGAGTGAAGGTAATCGGTATGATCAGTTGTCACTGATGGAGTTTGCTTATAATAATAGCTATTATTCGACTTTAGGAGTAGCACCTTATGAAGTGTTGTACGAGCGCAAATGTAGATCCCCATTGTGTTGGTATGAGGTTAGAGAGAGAACCTTTTGGGCCAGATTTAGTCGAGGATGCGACTCAAAAAATTGCCACCATTCGAGATGAACTTTTAACAGCTCAAAGTCGACAAAATAGCTATGTTGATCGGCGTAGACGAGACTTAGAGTTTCAAGTTGGGGTTATGGAATTTCTGATGATTTGGCCTTGGAAAAGAGTGATTTGTTTTGGTAAGAAGGGAAAGTTGAGTTCTCGTTGTATTGGACAATTTGAGTTTCTGGATAGAATTGGTGAGATGGGCTATTATGTGACCTTGCCACCTAATCTCGCTGGAGTGCACAATGTCTTTCATGTATTGATACTGAGAAAATACGTCTACAATCCATCTCATATAGTTGATTATGAATCATTTCGTGTTCGCGAGGATTTGACTTATAAGAAGCAACCAATTTGAGTTCTTGATTCTAAACAAAAGGTGCTACGTAGTAAGCAGATTTGACTAATTAAAATTTTGTGCCGCAATCATGCGATTGCTGAAGCGACTTGGGAACGTGAAAAGGAGACGCGTGAGTGCTTTCCATACTTGTTTGCTTAAGGTTAATTTTAAAATTTCAAGGATGAAATTATTTTAAGAGGGGAATAGTGTAACATTCTAGATTTTATTTATTAATAATTATTTTATTGTAAGTATGTATAAATTATAATAATAATATTATATATATATATATATATATATCAGATAGAAAAAGAGAGAATTTTTAAAAATCTTGATAAGATAACAAAGAGATAAAGAGATAGAGTTTAAGTATAAAACTTTTAGGAGTTAAAAAGTTATGAATAAACATGTAAAGTGTTTGAGATGTGCATGAATTAGTTTCAAGATATAAAATAAAGTTTTATATATATTTATATATTTAGAGTAGGAAAAGGAAAAATTTTAGAATATAAAAAACAAGAGCTCTTAGAAATTCGTTAGAGAGAGAGAGAGAGAGAAAATGAAGAAAAAAGAAAAAGAGAATAAGAAGAAGACGAGGAAGGAACGGATGGCTTGATTCTCACTTTCTTAGCCTCACTTTCTTAGCCATGAGTAACGATTTGGTGTGACAAGCTTACGAATGTTACTGTACATTTTAATATATTCGATTCAATTGGGTAAGTTTTTAATTATAGAAAGTATATATATTTATGTTTTTTGATAAGTAGAATTCGATTTTGAGGTTATTTGGATGAAATTTTCAACGGTATTGATATAAATTAAAAAAGTATAGGTTTATGTAAATAATGTATTAGATCAACGGTGTATTTTGACTTGATTATCGTAATATTTTAATATATTATCTGTTGAAATCTGTGAATTTCATTGGTCATGGAAATTCAAATTTCAAGAGCAGATTCAATTACAATTGGATTAGCCATTTCAATTGCAATTGAAGTCTGGAAACCAACAGCCATGAGTGGCCATTGATTTCCAG
>JAOTRH010387526.1:0-35391 GCA_034768845.1 Heliamphora exappendiculata
CGGTGCCTGCTTCAACCCATACAAACTCTTCTTTAGCTTGCACACTAGATTCTCCTTGCCTTTGACTTTGAACCCCTCGGGCTGTTCCATGTAGATCTCTTCCTTTAAGTCGTCGTGGAGGAAGGCTGTTTTCATGTCCATCTGTTCAATCGCCAAATAAAATTTGCAGCCAACCCGAGAACTGTCCGAATGGATGTCATCTTCACAACAGGTGAGACGATTTCTTCAAAATCAAGACCCTTCTTCTAACTGAATCCCTTCACAACCAACCTTGCCTTGTACTTGGGCTGTGAGTTTTCTTCTTCTATTTTCAGTTTGTAGACCCATTTATTCTTCAATGTTCTCTTATCTTTTGGCAGTTTTACTAGACCATATGTCTGATTCTCATGCAGGAATTTCATCTCTTCTTTCATGGCTTTTATCCACTCATTCCTCTGTTTATGTTCAACTGCTTCCTGATAACAATCTAGCTCTCCCCCATATGTGAGCATCAAATATTCAGTAGGTGGATATCTGCTAGTGGCTTGACGCTCCCTGGTAGACCTTCTCAACTATAGCTCTATTGGAGGATCAATGTGAGCCTGCTCTGTTTGCTCTTCTGGGACTGTACCATCAATTGTAGGCGTGCCCTCATCAACATCTGCACTGTCTTATGTGTCTCCCCCGTCATTATTATGCACAGTAGGTGGAATGACTGGATTAGTATCAATCGGATATTCTGCCTGTGTAGCTGGTTCCTTTTTCTTGTTCATGTCTTCTATAGTTTCATCTTCAAAGAAGATGACGTATGTGCTTTTGATGATTTTCTTGTCAACAGGATCTCAAAGTTTGTATCTAAATTCTTCTCGTTCGTATCCTAGAAAGATGCATTATTTTGATTTTTCGTCAAGCTTTGACCTTTCATCTCTAGGAATGTGAACAAATGCTCTGCACCCAAATACCTTCAAGTGCTCGTAGGAGATCTCTTTTTCTGTCCATACTCTATAAGGTACATCACCCTCAAGTGGAGCTGATGGAGATAAATTTATCAGATCAACTGCTATCCTCATTGTCTCGTCCCAGAAAGTCTTTGATAATTTTGCATGTGACAACATACATCTGATCCTTTCCATGATTGTCCTGTTCATCCTTTCTGCGAGCCCATTCTGTCTTGGTGTCTTTGGGATGATCATCTCATGCCTGATGCGCTTAACTTCACGGTACTGTTGGAACGGTCCTCGGTACTCACCACCATTGTCAGTTCGAATGCACTTCAATGATCTTCCTGTCTGTCTTTCCACACTAGCCTAAAACTGCTTGAACACATCTGGCACATAGTCTTTAGTTTTTAAAACATATGTCCAAATCTTCCGTGAGTGGTCATCAATAAATGTCACAAAATATCTAGCACCACTCATAATAGTAATATTCATAGGACCACAAACATCAGAATGTACTAAGACTAGGATATTTGACTTCCTAGATGCAGGGACTCTATTGTGCTGGATTCTGTGTCGTTTACCAGCTAAACAATGAATGCAAATTTTAAAATAAGTACCCGTTACCTCAGATAGAAGCTCTCTCCTGGCTAGAACTTGCATGCCCTTCTTACTCATGTGTCCGAGCCGCTTGTGCCATAGTTCGGTGGTGGTGTCCTGCTCAACTGTGCTGATCACTCATTTGCTAAGCTTTATCTCCAAGGTGTAGAGACTAAATGTCTTCTTTCCCTTTGCAACAATTAGGGACCCTTTGCTGAGTTTTCACTTTTCGTCCCCGAAGTGATTCTTGTAGCCTTTATCATTCAGTTGACCAGTGGATATGAGATTAAACCTAATCTTTGGCATGTGTCTGACGTTCTTGAGTACTAATCTGCAGCATGTAGTGGTCTTTAGACTGACATTTCCCATTTCCACTATGTCAGACATACCTTCATTACCCATTCTGACGTGACCAAAATTGCCGGCTGTATAAGTCATGAAGTATTCCTTGTGTGCGGTGACATGGAATGAGGCACCCAAGTTAATCACCCAACTGGAGTCCTGTCTTGTGATCCCAATGAACCCATCATCACAAACAATGATGCTCTCGCCTTCATCTGAAGCTGCTGCAGCTGTATCCTCATGATCTTTCTTGTCGTCAAACTTGCCCTGTTTCTGATCCCTTTTTAGTTTTCTGCATTCCTTTTTTATGCGCCCCATTTTGTCGCAATAAAAACATTTAATCTCCTCCCTGAATTGAGATTTTCCTCTTAACTTGCTTCTTGGCCTGTCGCTGTTAGAAAATCTTTTGTTTGTACTCCTCCCCTTCTTGTCTGTGACCAAGGAATTTGACTCGGCTGAAATCCCTTGCTCCTTCTGTCTTGCCTTCTCATTGAATATGCTATCTCTCACCATATCAATGGTGATTTCGCCGTTCGATGTTAAGTTACTGATTGTCACAACCAGTGTTTTTCAACTGTCTAGCAAGGAACCCAATAGAAATAGGGTCTGCAACTCGTCATCCAGAACCATCTTCATAATAGTCAATTGATGGATCAGTTGCTGAAAGTCACTGAGGTGTTCGGCTACACTTCGACTGTCTTTGTATTTCAGATTCACTAACTATCTGATCAAGGATACTTTATTCTGGACAGTCTTCCTCTCGTATATTGATTCTAATTTCTTTCACAACATATGGGCATTGATTTCTTGAGCCACGTGATGAAAAATATTTTGATTCACCTAAGTACGAATTTGAGCTAATGTTTTCTTGTTCATAACCTTTCACTCATCATCAATAATTTTTTTCTAACTTCTTGCTGTCACTTTCAATCGGTAGATATAAGTTTTTAGTATAAAGGACATCTTTCATCCGCAGTTTTCATATCGAATAATTCGATGAATTTAATTTAATCATAACACCAGATGATTCATCTATTTAATTAAACACAAGAACTGAATATACCCAAACCGTATCTGAACCTGGCTTTGATACCACTGTTGAAAAAAATTAAACAAAATAACCTGCAGCGTAATAAAATATTTTTCTCTCTTTTCGTGCTTAATTAAATGAGATACAGAATAGCGGAATAAAAAATAATAAATAAATACACGACACTGATTTTTACGTGAAAAACCCCTAAGGAAAAAAATCACGGGAGCGAAGTCCGATTCCAAATCTTCACTATGTCAGAAAAATGAGCTTACAGAATTAACTCTTTAGAGAAGCCCAGAGGATAACAACGTCAAGAATAATATTCTCGAAAAAATACTGAATACCGTCACCGTAAGGTGGATTTCAACTAAAAAAATAAACTTAACTTTAGGTCTCACCGGTTGACAATCGATACCATTGGTTATCAAGAATTAGGCGTCGAGAGTCTGTTCCTAAAATTTCATGACGATCGGGCTTCGTTTGACATCCGATCCGTGCACGAAACTAGACTGTTTTCTCAAAAGCTTCTTCCTCGGCAACGCGCACTGATGCGCTGCTTCTCCAAGATGTGTGCTGCTTCTTCAAATCTTGGAGAATTGATTTGCTGTGATGTCATATCACCCACCGAATACCCAACAAGGGTTTTATATATAGATTAAGATAGGACTCTCAAAACCTATTCCTAATAGGATTTTAAAACACAGCCGGACAAATTATTTTTTCTTTCCTTTTTTTTTATAATAAAAATATATTAATATAATATTAATTTTAATATAATTGTGTCATCTCAAATAGGACAGACATCAACAGATAATGATATGCATTAGAGAATTCAGAGTGCACAAATAAAGAAAAACTAATTTTTTAAACATTTAAAAAAAATGTGTTATTATTATTATTATTATTTTACATTTTTTATGCTCTCTTTCATGCCTATATGTACTCTTTCGTTGGAGTTAGAAATCTTTGGACCATTCAATGAAGAGCCTTAACTAAAGTCTAAAACCAAGATAGTAAAAAGGGAAGATTGGCAAGGAATTCAGAAGAACTTCTTTGCATTATATTACAAACATATTGGTGCAAAAATTAATACAGAAAATTATATAAGAATTTACGTGGTTTAGTATAATTTATTTATATTAATATTTAATAGAGATAATTTATTATAAATGTAGAATATATAAATTTAAGATAAAAAAATACTAAAAAACTTGACACTCAAATTCGAACCTCGAAACAAATTATGTTTTTTTGCTCAAAAGTCACTTCAATGCCCTTAGTATTTTTTTTGTCTTTCCACACATTTTTATCATTTTAATTTATTTTTCCACACAACCATAATTATAAAATTTCTATTTATTGATGAACTCTACATTGAGTTTCTAGTGAATTTATAACTTTCCCTTAACTCAAATAAATATAAAATAAAATATAAGACAATGTAAGTGTTCTCAAGATTATATGTTATACATAAACAAATATTTATACAAACAAATTACACATTGTATAAGGTGAAGGCAAAATAGTCATCTGAATTGAAAAACAAAAAAAACTAAATGTTTATTGCAGAAGAACAACATTGAAAATAAGACATCCTAACTTTTATTCCAAATGATATTGGCCATTTGGCTTATTAGAAATTGACTTTTCTTCTAAGCTAATAAGCTAATAAACATTTATTTCAAATGGGATTAAGCTTTTGCTTGACTATCGAATTTAAGTTGATTTTAAATTAATTTTTTAATTTTTAATTTAAAATTTAAAAAGTCTCATTTTTTAACTCTCAATTAGGAATGACAAAGAGGCGGGGTGAGGTCGGGGATTAGTTCTCCCATTTCCATTCCCTATTTGATTGGGACAGGGACGGAAAAAAATATTAGGAAAATAGGGAGGAACGGGGTGCGTACGGAGATATTTCGAGTATTATTTTTAAAGTTTAAAAGAGTAATATTAATAAAAATTATAAATAATATGATAAATAAAAAATAATAGTTGATAAATTAATATAACTAAATATACAAAATATAAAAAATAAAAAATAAAAAATAGAAATAAATATAATATTTTAATATTTTAGACTTATTATATTTATAAAATATATATTTTATACATATATTAATATTTAAAAAATATTTATTTTATGTAATTGGGGGCGAAACAAGGCGGGGATAAACGAGGCGGGGAGATCAAATACTGTCCCCACCCTGTTTGTTATCGGGGCGAAAAAAAATCCTACAAAGCGGAACGGGGACGGGACGGGACGGGAGAAATTGCCATCTCTATTCCCAGTTTTTAATCTATTTGTTTCTTGGCTTTTCCATAACAATTTTTAAATTTATCTTTGTGCATATAAAATTATACAAATTTCAACCAAACAATCAGACCCCTTTTTATTTAGGGTGAATGGCAATTATAAAATTTTATATTAGCTTATTTGGCTTTTTGGGTGACTTAAAAGTTACTATTTTTCTAACCAAACGAATTTTTTAACTTTTTAAATTAAAATAATTTTAAAAAAAATACCAACTTAAAGTCAAAGTTGACACACCAAGGCTAAATATAATGTGGTTGGAAGGGATAATTTTTATTTCAGATGGGATTGGCTTCTTGAAATTTGACTTTTCATCTTAAAAAGCTAATAAGCTTATAAACATTTTGGCCCCGTTTGGCATAGTTGCTTATTTGTGTATTATATTTAACTTATTTTTGTTTTTAGTAATTTTTTTACTATTTAGGCAAACTATTATAGTTTTTAACTCTTTTGATTGAGACGAGTCGAAAAAGTAATTTTTTAATTAAAATAAAAAAAAATTAAGAAAAAAAAAGCCATATAAGTTAATTAATAAGCCAAAATTTATATTATTTATTTTCGTTTTTAGTAAAAAAATTTTAAAACTTTTGATCCAAAATTTTTATTTTTCTTATTTATCTCAAGACGATTCAAAAAACTAAAAAAAGTGACTCAAAAGATGAAATTTTTTTTATAAAAGACAAAAAAAGAGAGCAAAAGTTACCCAATTTAGCACAAACTTTATCCCAAACGGGATTAAATACGATGTGGTTGGAAGGAATAATTTTTCTAAGCCTTTTTTTAATCTTTTAGAATATTGATTTATTTTTGTTTATTTTATCTTTTTCGGTCTCCATAAATAAAGTCGAAAAGTATAATAATTTAATTAATCGATGAAAAAAGTTTGCTAAAAATGAAAATAAGAAAAATAAAAAAAAACAAAATAAACAATAATCCCAAACGGGGCCTTTGTTTTGCAAGGCTTTTCGTTTTGTAAACCGTTTTGTATTTTTCTTAAATTTAGTTTACTTTAGTTGTCTTGTATACGTCGAGAGTTGTTGGAGAAGGAAGAATAAAGATGCCAGTAGATCATCAATTTCGTCGCCCAACCGCCGTTGATATTTTGTGTTAATTATATATATATATATAATTCTCTCACTGCCTTTTTTATTTGTTTTCTAAGGTCAATGGTGGTGTTTTTCAAAACTTCTGCTATAAAACTTTTAGTTCTATTCAATGATGTCGAATGATAGGAATTTTAATCAAATTGTTTTAGTAATTGGATATTGCTCTAATTTTGTAAGATTTCCTTATTAATTAACTTCTTAATTTTGCTTTACAGAAATTTGTAATAAGAGTGACAACAAGTATGTGAGACATTCGAAATGCCAAAAAGTGGAGCTTCAACAAGTGAAAACTCTACTTGGGTAGCCGTTTTATATTATTTTAAAATTTTGTATAATGATTATTTTTGTTAGTTATTATTAAACATAATTTAATTGTCTAACATGAATAAAACAATAATAAAGTTAACTCATGTTGCATGCACAAGACATGAAAATGCATGAGTCAACCGATTATGGATTTAGACTTTATTTTGCAATTTTTTTGAAATTTTGACTTTAAAATGGGAACTCAATGGTTAAGAATGTAAAATAGCCGCAGAATGGCTCTAGCACTATCAACAAGACCTTCGTAGAGACGAAACAAAATTGTAGAAACTCTAGGCACATGCACAAGATGCCTGGTTATTAGTTCAGGTTTTTTTTTTTTTTTTAAAAAAAATTTAAATTTAAAAATCAAAACTCAGGTTGTAAATATGTCAAATAGCCACGGAAAGGCTTGAGCACCCGCGCTAACACCTCTGTATTGACTAAACCAACTTTTTGAAATTCGTGGCATATGCAATAGCCACTCGATTATGGGTTTGAGTTATATTTTGCATTTTTATTGAAATTTAGACTCGAAAATAAGAACTTCACACGTAAAAGTAAAAAATTGTCACGCAAAGGCTTGGGCACCAGTACTAAAATCTCCATAGCGACTAAACAATGTTTTAGGAACCCACGGTGCATGCTAAGATGCCCAATTATGGTTATGAGCTATATTTTGCGTTTTTCTTGAAATTTAAGCTTTAAAACAATTACTCTTAGAGTAAAAATATAAAAAAGTTACAAAAAGATTCAAGCACTTGCACTAATACCTCTATAGACACTAAACAAAGTTGTAGAAACTCTCGGCACATGCACGAGATGTCTAATAATGAGTTCGTACTCCGTTTTGCATTTTTCATAAAACTTGGGTTTAAAAATAAAAATTTCAAGAATAAAAATGTAAAATAACCACGAAAAGGCTTGGGCACTAGCACTAACATCTTTGTAGTGAGTAAACAATGCTATTAAAACTTGCAACATATGCAGATATGTCTAATTATGAATTTTGGCTCTATTTTGCATTTTTTAGAACTTTAACTTGAAATAGAAACTTTATAGGTAAAAATGTAAAACAGTCATAGAAAAACTTAGGCTATGGAGCTAAAACTTATTTAGTGATTAATCAAAGTTGCCAGAATGCACAATACATGCATGAGACGCCCGTAGTTTAACTTTTTTTCCCGCATAAGACCAAAATAAGCAAACTTAAATTTTGAAGCCATGGGTGATATTTAGGCACACGAATAAGTTGATTTTTTCTCTTGAACTAATAGTTATAAATAGGCAATTTAGGCTTCAAAATGGCTACATGACCTCCAAAATGCAACCAAATTCAACACATTATAAATATAATTTGTGAGAATTTAATGTGGTTCTTTCTATTTGTAGATTGGATATGCATCGAGTTAGTGGAGATCATTATAGACAAGATATATATTGGTTTTGATATTTGGTAATTTTTGTTTTATTTTATCGAACATTGATATAGATTTGTATTTATTTTTGATTGATTGTAGTATTTGGATGTACTTTAATTTTGTTTTGTTACTTGTTAGACATGTTTGGTTTTTTATTATATAATAGTTAGATTGGATTACTTATATTTGCATTTATAGAAGTTGTTGAATGATTAATTTAGATACATTATTATTTGAACATGTAAAATTTTTAAATGCACAAATTCGAGAGTTTTATATCATACAGTTTAAATAGTTAAGCAGGTATACGTAGATTTAAAAAATTACTTTCCACAATGAAATAGACCACAAATAACAACTTTTAGCAACAAAATTAATAAGCTTATTTTTCTCTCAAAAAACATTTTTTAATTGCAATTTTTATTATTTGTGATAGTTTTTTTGTTGCCAAATATAACCTTCTACAACGAAAAAAATTTTGTCGCCAAAAATTTGTTTCAACAATATTTTGTTGCTAATATTTTATTATGTGACTAATTATTTTGTTGCCTTAAATTTTTATTCAAAATAACAACAATAGGTTTGTTGAGAAAAAATATTTCGTTTCTAATACTATTATTTGCAACAAAATAATTTGTCACCTTGAATTTCTATTCAAAATTCTAATAATTTTTAATGACGAATTGTGCGCATAGGCGACAAGTTCCTTACTAATAGGCAATGAACAGTTTCATCGCTATGTCATTTTTTGGGCGATGAAAAAATAATTTCGTCGCTAGTAGGATTCTGCGACGACACTTTGGCGACGAAATAAATGACAAAACTATTTTGTCTCCATTTATTTTTGCGACGGATTACTAGTTTTAGAGACGAATCTGTTTAGTCTTTAAAGTACTAACTTCTTGTAGTTATGTAAGGTTAATTTTCTAATTCAACAGTTTTACGCATATATCTATCTGCTTTTCGTTATAGACGCGCACTCACGCACACATCAAATCGTGCATTTGTCCATAAACTACAATTTGCCTGATTCTCATCTAAAAATACATAGGCAGGTCAAACAAAGCTCGACCATATCATCTAAAAAAACATGTCATATCCAATATAATGCACAAAAGTACATAAACTTGCTCCCGCCAAGCATATAAAGTAAGCTTTTCTCCTACATCATTCTCTCCCTCACCCTCCTCCTCTTCTTCACCTCTCTTGCTCCACATAAAAAAACATTTGAAACTAAATTTTTGCCAAAAAATACACTTTTTTTCCTTCAGGATGCATAAAAATTAAAAATAATTTATTAACAAAATAATTAATAAAAAAAATTAATACCGAAAGAACAATGTTAGGTGCCTATTGCACCTTTTCAACTCACAACAGTAAATCCCTGAACTCATCTTTCTTTAGTATTACTTGCATATCAAAATGAAAGTCACTTCAAATTGGGTTTGGCTGTTATGGGTTTGGCTGTTATGCTTTTTTTGAAACAAAAACTATTTTTCGGCATTCTCTTGCCTTTTTAAAATCTAAAACTTAATTTTCAAACTTATTTTGCTTGTTTTGAAAATAATTTTAAAAGGTAACTTGACACACCTAAATTCAATGTTAGGTGGCAATTTTAATTTTTTAAATTTATGATATGATAAACTAAAACACTTAATTGTGTCGTATTCTATGCTAAAGATTTCTTTTTTAAAATTTTTAAAACAAAAAAAAAAAGAAATAAAAACCCAAAAAATTGGGGCACGACACAACAAATGCTACGAAAAATATATTACACGTGACAATAAAAATAAAAATTAATCTATTGCTTGAAACACAATAATAAATAATATGTATCCACCAGCCATTCAATATTGGGGTTATGTCAATTTTTACGAAAAAAAAAAATAAAAGACTTTGATGAATAAACTATTTCTTTTTTTTATAATTACACTCCTAGTACTCCAATTGTTTTACATCAACTTGTAAAAATAATATTAACTTTTACAAAATATTTATGAAATGAAAGAAATATTTTGGCACAATTAATAATAAAAAATCTAAATTTGATAAATATTATGACACATGACCATCTATTTTTGGAATAGCTATAGCATTAGATCATTTGTAAATATATATTTTGATTTACAACATTTTTAAAATAATATTTATAATAACCGAGAGCAATTTGAAACAATCTTAAATACGCTTAAAAAATTATATAAAAATTATAAATAATATATAATGTCAAATAGATAACAAATGATTGATTGGTTTGTAGGTGCCAATCTAACGAGGATATATTTGACATATAGTATGCAATTTTTCTACTTATTTTTTCGAGAATAAGTTGTAAACTTATAAAACAAATAATAACACTTTTCATTGAATAATAATAATATTCGCGTTTTGCACTTAATCATTTGAAGTATTCAATTTTATTATATAATATAAATATTTTATTATATACAATAAAAAACTAATATATAAAATTAAATAATATTAAAAAGTGATAATTATTATAGGTTTATTTAGAAATTAAAATAAATATAAGAAAAACGTAATATATACTATTTTTATTATATATAGAAGCGTTAAAAAATAAGAAAAATGTAAGAAAATATAAATTACTTTTAAAAAAATTATTTCAAATTTTTGTGACATATCTTCTATATTAAAAAAAAAACTCAAAAAACCCAAGCCGATGTTCAAATCCAAAGTGCAAGTCCGCATTCCCTGTGCTGGGCTTATGCCTGCTTCTCAAATTTAAAAAAAAAAAGAAAAGAAAAGAAAATTAGCCCAGCTTGACCCAAACTTTAACGAGAGGTCGATGGGCTTGGGCCCAACTGGGCCAAAATTACACAATTAACTGTCATTTAGTTATTTTTAAAAACATTGGTGGGAAGCTTTAAACACATTGACATTGTACTTACTCAAAATGTCATAAACTTTAATTTTTTTAAAATTTTTTATTCATATTATCGTTTTTGATAAAAGCTTATTTTTAAAAACCTTTTAAATAATATCTATCAAAATATATTTATATTCAACTTGTGTTTTTGCATAAGAAGTATGATAAGTGAAGGGGGATGGGCCAAAGCCCATGCTCGGATACAGAAGGCCCACAAATAGCCACTCTTAGGTGAGGTTATTTTGCCCCGACCGAGATACCGTTGGACCGATCTGGCGAAAGAAGTTACGAAGTACCACTGCTCGGTCCTGTATTGAATTAATGCTATGACAATGCATTAAATGTGATGCAACTGTGGCCACAGTGGCATTAAATGCGACTCGATTGGGCGTTCTTGGATATTGGGAACCCTATGACCTCGAGAAAAGCATCCGGTGATGGGAGCTCGGCCCTAGGTACGGCCGAACTAATATCCTTTACGGCGATGTGATCGTGGGGAACATTCTTGTCAAGTGACAGAGCAGGTTTAAGACGATGTGTGGCAGAAAAAGTAATCATGAAAAAGGAGGAGAGAGATTACATCCTCATGCATTATAAAAAGGCGACAAAGGGCCTTGCCAAGTAGAAGCATAATAGAATTTTTCTTCCCCTCAGCTTATATATTTTTAATTTGAACGTCGGAGTGCAATCCGGCAAGACACCGCCAGATAGTTCACTTGTGTGATCATTTTGTAAGTTAGCTAATGGGCAGGTGCGGTCGAGTTGACTTCAACTTATCAAACAAATACAATATATGGGGACGATCCCGTACAATAAGGCTAATGTTAAAAAGATGCACTAAAAACTAAAAAAGTTAATAATTAAACGTTTTTAGTCTTTTTTGAACCTCTTTTAGATACATTTTTGCAATAGTTGTTTACCTTTTTGATTTAAAAATATTTTGAAGTAACATTGAAAATAATTAATGGCCTTGTTTGGTTGCAATTCTTATTTTAATTTTTTCTATAAAAATTATTTGAAAATAGACAAAAACGCATTTATTAGCAATTTTTAAAAAACTATTTTAAAAAAATTGAGTTGAAAACGGACTTAAATGCCAAAATTTTTTGAAAACAATTTAAAATTATTTTCACTTTTTTCTCTCTATTGTAAGACTTGATGTATTGATAAATAAATTTTAACTTTGACAAATCAAACACATTTTTTTAAAGATATTATAAAAATTCTTTCAAAATATTTTTATATAATATGTAAAAAATACAACCAAAGGAGATATATTTCTCTATAAATAAATATAGACGCGTCTATGACCCTCTTCGCACCAGACCACTAGTGCTCGTGGTCCTAGCACATAAAAATAAATAAATAAATAAACACGTTAAAACAAGGAGACTTCAAAATCAATTTTTGTACGTTGACCGACCGAGAACAAAAAAGTAAATCTAAGACTTTAGTTCGTTTCGTAATTTAATTTTAAGTTAAATTTTTTATTTAAAATTATTTTATATTAAATAAGTAAAAAGTTCGTTTAATAAACTGTGAGGATGACTTTAAACTAAAAATTAATAAGTAAAAAATTTAGTTTAAAGTGGCTTTAAGTCAAAAGACAAGACTTAATTTAAAAATTTTATAATTTTCTTAAATTTATTTTTAGATAATTTTATATTCGATATGAAACTTGTTTGATAAATTTTGATGAGTAAATTTTAAAAATATAATTTTTATAAAAATAGATGTATATAATAAAAATTTTGATATTTTTAACAAAATATATAAAATTCTTTTATATAAAAAAATAAGGCTGAAAGGTTAAAAACCTTTAGGTTGTCAAACAAGACTTTCAGACATTTTGAATTTTGAAAAAAAAACAAAATACTTGATTTAAAATCGATTGACAAACGAGGCCTAAATTTATAAACCAATTATAATACACGTTAATGAATAGCAAATTCGTCCTATGGAAAGAAAAACGCTACACACTTTATTAGCTAACTTTTCCAAGTCTTTTTTTTTTTTTCAAAATAAAATAAAGAACTTTATTTTTGCTTTTAATCATAAAAGATTAAGAATACTTTAAAAATCTAACAAAAAGTCGTTCAAAAAGTACATCAAATATAATCAGACATCTTCAAAAAGGAAAAGAAAAAGAAAAACCTCTATATATGCAAAAAGGAGAAACGAATTAAAGAGTCAACAAGATCGAAGGAGTGTGGTTAGCATACCAATTTTATATTTCAACATTTTTTTTTAAATTTTAGCTTATGATTCAACAGTTATTTATTTATTTATTTTTTTGGGTTTGTTTCAACAATGTTTAAAGAGGACCACAGTTTACCAATTTAATTTGGTTTGAATACATGCATCACTCAATGTTGGTTCTGAGAAATTATATATATTTTAATTTAGGTTCATACTCTTTGTTTGTAAAACTATCAAAACAATAATAAAGTAATTAGTTCTTTTATTGGTAGTATTTGATATAAACTAATCTTATAATCATTATATCAAATAATTTTGATGTTAATCTTTTTCAAATATTGAATTCAGCCCCCTTTTTACCAGTCAAACTGCTATATTGGTTCTAAGTGAAAATCTATTTTATGTGATTGTGAAACATAGATAGAATAAAAGCAAGAGGGATCAAAGGAAGGGGGTTGAACCATGTTAAATTTATGTTTGAGATATAAATTATTGTCTTATGGTTATAAGATCAAATGAGGGTTTAAGTCTTGAGATTTGAGTCATTGACACAAATATGAGTTGTTATTTAATTGGTTAATTTCAAGTCAAAAATGAGATAAGATTGTATGTTTGTGTCAGAATTGGATGAGACTATTATGTAAGTATGAATATTATTTGAGAATCTGAGTGATAAGTTCAGTTTTAAATTCTGAAATGAGGGGACTATGTGATTGAAAGAACGATAAGTTTACGTGATTTATATATTACTAATATATAAAGGGAGAGTACTCACTTGATGTTCTCTTAAAATGAAGGCATGTAAATTTTTGATTACCAAAAATATCCTTATGTATTTTTTGTTTTTTTTCAAAGTATATACTCATTGAATTTTTTCTCCAGTCACTTATTCAACCTATCATTCAGAAGGGCATACGGGTAAAATTTTACAATAGTTAGAAATATGAAAATATTAAATAAATAATAAAAATTAATAGAGAGATTAAGAAGAAAAAAATATAGATAGGGAATATGTTTAGTTTTATAAGTGAGAAAACATGCAATGCTTATGCCCAATATCTTGTATTTATTATATAAAAAAATTGATTATGATTTTAAATAAAAATTTAAAGTATTTGTTGTATCATGTAAATTTATAACTTTTAACTTCTAAAATTTGTATTTGTTGATTTAGAATAAGAAGCTACTAACAAAAAAAAATAATATAAACACACTTGTTTGATTTTTTTGAAACTTTTTGATAAGCTTTAAATTAAAAGTTAGAAAATAAATTCTAACAAATACCCTCTAAATATTATTTAATTTAATTTTACACAAGCACAACATATGCACAAAAATTTAATGCATGTGTTATAATAAAGGGACCAAGATCCTCTCTCCATTCTTTAAAAAATGGAGGCCTCTCCACTTATTTTTTTTTATAATGTTTACGGTGGATACCTCTTTATAAATTGAATTGTTCATATTATAAAATTTATTAAAAATATTATTGATATAAAAAATTAAATTAATTGAAAATAAATAACTAAATAAGTGAATTTACATCCAAATAAAAATAAAAAAATTTAAAAAATAGAATTAATGATAAGACAATCATTTGCTATTGTTTACGTGGTGTTTCTATTTAATTTTATAACGAAATAAATTTTGCATAAAATAATGTCAATTTATATTTGTTAGATAGATTAGAAAAACAATAATAACTTAATTAATGTGTCTTTTGTGAATTTTTTTATTAAAAATAAAATATAAATAATACCACAAAATATTTGAAAAGTAACTAATAATGAGAAAATGGAAATAGTTTCCAGAAAGTTCCAATGGGTGGGTAAAGGTCGCCCACAGCGACAAATGCGTTGAAATTAACTTTTGGTTGATAGCTTCCTTAAAAACTTCCTCTACGTACAACTTTACAAGTGTTTGCTAAAGCTAATATATATGTAGTTTTTGATTTATTATTATTAATTTTAATTATAAATTATAATTTTTTTAAATATTTATAATTTTTAATATATTTAAATACACATTATAATTTTTACAAAAACATTTATAATTTTTATTATAATTTTTATAAAAATATTTATAATTTCTATTATAAAATACAATATCCATAAACAATTCAAACACCCAAACCAAACTTACCTTCCCCACCCTACGCTACCCTAACCTATCGTGCTCAAACATATATATATATATATATATATATATATATATATAATGAAATGTTTAGATTAAAACCCCACACGTACAGTAGGCTTGGGTCTGATCGGGAGAAAATGGCCGGAATGCTACCCGGAGTCGAGATGCCCAGGAGGAGGGCTTACCAGAGCCACCCCTCTCATCGATCATCGTGGCACAAACCACCGACGACGACGGTGGCTACCACCACCATGGACGGAACTGCTCTAATCGCCCGCCGCCGGCTGGCGGAGAAACTTGGCTATTTCCCTCCTTCAAGGTTTTCTCCTTTTCTTCTTCTTCTTATCCTTCCTCTCTCTCTCTCTCTCTCTCTCTCTCTCTCTCTCTCTCTCTCTCCGATTTAATTTTGAATAATTATTTAGAGATTTCGAAATACCACGTCACAACAAGTTCACCTTATCCTCTCACCTAATATTGTGTCAAAAAAAATTTCAATAAAAATTCCTCCTAACTCACAAAATGTACTCACAAATTTATGTACAATTTGAAATGCTACAAACTCACAAAAATATACTCACAGTTTGAAATGAATGACCCATATTAAAAATATTTGTAACGTGGCCCATGCTCAATTGTGAATCTGGTCATTCATCTTGAATTGCAGGTAAGTTTATGGGCAAAAATTCTATTTACACACAAAGCAAATTTATCCAGAATTCAGAATGAATAATCTTAAGCCTTTAACTGGGTCGTGCAGGCCCCACTTTAAATGAACCTAAACTATCTATCTTGAATTATGAGTAACTTTTCTGGGTTATAGAGTATTACTGATTTATGAGTTTGTAACATAACCGAGACAATATATTACAGGTCTAGTCAAGAAAATGAAGGCAGGGGAAACAATACCACCACCGCGATCAGCACAAGAGATGGTCAGGAACACTTGGTGTCAAGAATACTGGGGAGACACTGGCGCTGGCACATCCAAACCCACAACAGCAAAAATAAATCAGAAACGCAAGTTTGCGCCGTGTGCTTGGAAGAGTTTGCGCCGAAGCGACGAGTTATGGAACTGTCATGCTCCCACAAGTACCACTCCGATTGCCTTCTGCCATGGCTCGCCGCCCATCCCAGTTGCCCCAGCTGCCGAACTGCCATTCGCTCCTAGCATTGCCGCCGACGTGTTGTTTGTTTTCTTCTTTAATTAATTTTTTTTCGTTACTTGGTTGGAATTTTTTTTTTCAAATATGAAATATGCCAAATTTTATATTATTTATTTTTGTTTTTAGTTTATTTTTTTTTAAATTTTTTATTTTTCAATTCATCTCAAATTTACAAAATTTTGTCAAAAAATAAAAATAAAAGTTCAGAAAAAAAAGCAAAATAATCAGAATATAGCCTAAACAAGGAGCGTTTGTGGTTATATTTATTGAAGCAGTTTGTTGGGAATTATTTTTATTTTCTTGGTTTATAATTTAACAAAAAGTTTGTTAAATATAAACAATTGTTGTTGTAACTGTTTGTTAGTAATTTCTTATTTTAAATTAATAATTACAAATTTTATTAATTGAAGCCATAAATAGTGTTTGGTTCATATGTATAATCTTGTACCTGATGAAATGTTTATTTTTTGGTATCTGTGTTGGAAACTTGGAATACTCATTCCAATACATGGAAGGGCAGTGCTTGTTTTTGTAGATGACATTTACCTAACCAAAGAATGAATCATTTGACAAAATCATCATTCCACTAAACATAGCTAAAGTTTATTACCGTAGCAAATATTAATAATTTTTATTTGAAATTGTAATCATATTTTTTTAATTTATAAATTATAAGTTTATAAGAGACATGCATATTATGGAGCTATCACAACAATTAGATCAATGCAGGAGAAATAAATAAATTTTTTATTACAGTAAAATCACATCAAGGAGGGTTTGAGTCCTTATTTTATCTTAATTAGACATATTCAATATGATATTCTATGATATATGTTGTTTGCTAATGATATTGTTTTAGTATATGAGACTTGAAGTATAATTGATCCTAAGTTAGAAATATAGCGCGAAGTTTTGGAGTGTAAATGATTTCGAGCAAGTATAATTAAAACTGAACATATATAATAAAAATTTAATAGTAATACGAATATTAAGAGTGAGAATGTAAAAATTCAAAATTAAGAGATACATCAAAATAAATAATTTTTATTATTTAAGTTCAATTATTAACAAAGATAGAGAAGTTGTACCAATTAAGAACAAGCTGAGAAAAAAATAAATTAAGATCGTTTGAAAAACGTAAATCAGCTGATGCAGTAGTAAAAAAAAGTAACAAAATCATAAGTAAATTAACATAAAAAAATTCATGTAACCGACTCGAATTGATTGAGACAAAGTTTTAATTTGGTTTAGTTTGGCTTGGTTAATTTTTTATTTGCGGTATTTGTTAGAAATTATTTTTTATTTTTTTAGCTAAAAAGGCAACAACAAAAAAATATAAAAATTCAAAGAAATATGCTTATAATTTTTTGTTTATAAATTTTTATTTGAAACTAACAAACACAAATTTTATAATTATGACAAATATTTATAACTTCTTGTTAAAGAGAATTGAGGTGAAAGTTCGTGGATGATGCAACATAATTAAGGTTTATCTGGAATAGAATTACTTGGAAGTTCAGCTCATACCAAGGATCTTTTGGGGAAATTTATAAGCTGGGCAAAGCTAGCTGAGACTTTATACCCACCTAGCTTCCAGAAGAAGAAACAAGGTAAACCAAAAAAGTAATATGTTTTAGAAACCCTTCAAGATTGGGACCATTTCTTCATAAATTATCATTATATACTACTTTTTTTTTTTGAAACTAGATAAAAACTCAAAAATAAATCATAAAATCAAAAAAATATATGTTCAGAACTACACTCTCAAATGAAAAATAGCTCGATTAATGTTAACACCCTATTTTCGATCAGAATTCAACTGCGATAATCAACTGTGTATAAAAAATAATTAATTGCAAATATTTTTTTAACACACTTTTCCATTAGTTTGTTTTTCAAAAAAAAAAAAAAAAAAAGGTTCGTCATGTAAATTAAGATATGATTATCATTAAAGGGAAAATATTTAAGAAACATATATATCATTTAGGGCATGCTTGATTAATTGAATTAGACATGAGATTGAATTATATATTTCATAAAATTATATTTTTTTTATTTGAATTCAACAAATGATCAGAAAAATTATGTATCAATTGAATCACTAATCTCACAAAACGTGATATATACAATGCTTAAGAAAACTTGGTATTAATAATTTATCAATTACTAGTCCTATGAGACTATTTATGAAGTGAGATTATACATCCCTTCATTATTAATCCGATCAATCAAACATGATGTTAAGAATTTGGTCAAAATAAATTAATTTATTAAAATTAAATAGCTAGGCATATTACATACATCATGAGTGAGATCTTTGATGGCCGCCAAATACACCTTATACAAATGAACCACGCCCAGTTGGAAAAGATCGAATTTCTACCACGATAAAATATAAATTAAAGCACATGTACAAACAAGGAAAGAAACAAACAAAATACAAAATAGAGAATTAATTTAGGATTTTATTTAGCGGATTTATTTATTTATAAGTTCTAACTACTTTTTGAATATTGTTTCATTTTTAAAATTTATAATTACTTGTGCCAAATATACCTTTATAACATTTGAAATTAAGATCTTCAATGGGATTGTGTAAAAAATAGAAATAGATTTGTACATATTTCTGAGAATGAAAATTGTAGTGGAATGTTATTTGCTCGTCGATATCTTCGTTTTACCTTTACCGAAGATATACACAACACAACACAACACACACAATCTTTACTATCTCTATTGGATTCTTCATTTTAAATTGATGATTCTATCTCTAATTATATGCAACAACCAACAAAATAAGTTTACCAAATAAATAGAATTGATCATGTGAATATCATGCTTTTTCAATTCAAAAAGTATATATTATGCCAAAAAAATATCACAAAATAATAATTTAAAACAAAATAATAAAATTGCAAACGCTAATTTGAGTTTTAAAATACCTTTTAGTCAAAGTTGAGAAAACTAAAAGAAAATCATTTTATAACAAAAAAATAAGTATTAAAAGTTTTATAACAAAATACCCATAAGAATCCACAAGACATTATTATACAATATTAATGATGAAATTTGTAGATAATGTTACGTTTGTTCAAATAAGATATTTTCAGTTACACATAGAAAATATTTCATTTTATTTTTTACATAAAAATTACTATCATTCAACGCAGAGACAGAATCAAAAGTCAAAAATTAATCCGGTTGGCAACGGGCCAAAAATTATTTTGAATGTATGATTGTCGGACTATCGAGGATGCCCATCGTTTAATTGTTTGGTCAATTGGCTCAAACAGAGCGTGAGATTGAAGGTGAAAAAATCTTAAGTCGAGTAACAAAATGGTGGTTGAAAAATATAATTGAAATTTATTCCAAAATAAGAATTCTCAATAAGACTTGAACCCAAAACTCTCACAAAAGATATAATTAATCCCGTATAACACAAAAGTTTTAATGTAAATTCATCGTAATAGTAAAAAAGAAGAAGAAAACACAAAAAAAAAAAAACAGAAACAAAAATGAATTCACAACTAAAAGAAAAATAGTGAATTCAAAATATCTCGCCACTCATTAGTGGTACACAAACTTCATGCACAAGCAAATATTTTCCCACTCTCCAAAAGAATAAAAATATGCATAAATACTCTTAAATTTTTATTCAGAATTTTAAAAAAGCTATGTAGAATTTTTTTGTCTGTTTCTTAATACGATATATATAGGGGAACCTAGCTACCAATGTGGCGTGTTAAAGTTGACAATCGCTTCAAAATTAGTTTTTTTCGTGCCATATTTTAATATCAATAATATTATATATATAGACAATTAACTACAGACTAATCACAAAAATTGAATTTTAACTATTTATTTGTATTAAATTTTACAATACTTATCAATTTCAAGAAAAATTAATGGCCATGATCAATTTTTTATAATTTATGTAATTAATTATTTGTGTATAAAACATTTTTCTTTCACAAATATGTATATGTGTGTGTATATATTTATTGTTGATCTCAATCCGTTTGAGATTTGGAGGACTACGACTATTGAAAAAATTGCCACGCATTTACATCAGCAAAGAGAAACTCAAAGCTATAGCCTAGACAAGTGGGTAGATCAACTTTGTTATATATATATATATATATATATATATATATATATAGAGAGAGAGAGAGAGAGAGAGAGTGCAAATTATGTAGACCTTGCTTCAAGAGCAAATTATTCATTCAGTTATTTACGCACAAAAAATAGGTATTACATGACATCGCAATAGTACAAAATAATGCTTAGAACAAACATATAAATACAAAAGACAATGATACGTGTGGTTCAACAAATTTACTTATGTCCACGAGCAACGAATTATTACTATATAGAGGAGGAATTATACAAATTTCTCAACTTACAAAACTACTGTGTGTTCTTCTCTTACTCTTGCACACTTTTTTCAAGATCATAAGATAGATTTATAAGGAAGAAGATGAATCAAATACTTGCATACAAAGTCAATAATGGTGGCTTGTTATCCCAAACTCTCCATAGTCAAGACAGCTTACTGTTGCAACGGAGGCTAACAAGATTTGAGCAAATTTTGAGAAGATTGAGCTGATTTTCAGCAATCTTTAACAATTTCCACATTTGCAAGAATCCTTCTCTCAAACAAATCATTGTTGCATTCAAATGTGCCCAAAGACGCCATGCACCCCTCGAGTGCTTGATAATGTGAGATATTGATCGCTCGAGTAATGCATCAAGCGGTCAATCCTGACTCTCGATTTCTACACATGTTCTACACTTGTTCTGCACATAAGTGAATATTATGCAAAACTGCTGCGAACAATGTTTCACAGCTCGAGCGATCCACGCGCGAAATATCTTTTATTTGATGCTGGCTGCTAAAGTTTTGGGCGTGGATTATAAAAGGAGTCAGCCAGGGTTTCTTATGTGCATGCCTCTTCATAGAAAATTTCTCTAGCCGTCGTGAGTCTTAAAATAACAAGTTATCTGAACTTGTGTTTACACATCGCTTGATGAGAAGATTGTTTCAAGAGATTTAAAGAAGATTATCAAGCATCTTATCTTCACACTATTGGAGTTTGTAGTTATGTTGAGTGGATTCTCAATATTTCAAGTCTGGTGGATTTTATCCGCAGTTGAAATTCGGTGGTGAATTCCAGCGACAGTTAAGCATGGAATTAGTGTACGTGAATTTGGCAAAAATAAGCTTACAGCGTAGGTTGTGGATTCAATGGTGGTCTGTAGAATCTCTTGTAACTAGCAACGTGTTATAGTGCTTGATTATTCCTAGATCTAGACTGGTTTCGTAATTTTTACTCAGTTTAGAATTTTCTATGTAAAAATTACCGTGTCTCGCATGATTGATTATTTTCTATCTGTGGTTGCCATATTATTTGTTTGCTTGTGCCTTTTATTTTAAGAATCAATTTGTACAAATGAGTCTATAAACATGATTTTTCAACCTAAACAATACACACGTAATTAAATGACAAAAACACCATCAAGGCCCCTTTCTTAAGTCATTCATTTCCCAAAACCAGGTTCCATTTAGCTTAATTATGAGTGCGAAGCTGATTCCCAGCCCTGATTTTATTAATTGACCGAGGAAATTCCATTTGAAAGAAGGTACAGGCACTCCCACGTTTTATTTGTTATTATAGTTTTTTGATATTTTAAAATCTTCGGGTTAGTTTAGGTATATTTCGACTAATTTTTAGTGTTTAATTTCATTGTTTATTGTTAGAGATTTCAACTAAAATTGAGGCAAAATTTAAAATAAACTAATTTTACGAAAGTTAAGAAAACCTAAGAAGTTGTAAACTTAAAACTTTAGTTTTTTTTTTTTTTTTTTTAAGTTTAGACCTTAACCACGCTAATAACCGCTTAATAGTGCATCTGATTCATTCTCCATTGGAAGGACCTAGGAATCAGATTCATACTCGAAAGCTATATGGAATCAGGTATTGGAAATTAGGAATGAGACATGGGAGTAGCTTACAACAATTTGCAAATGAGTAGGATAAGAATGTAATTCTTAAGCATTAAATATACTTTTTATCCTAAAAGTAAAATTGATTTAAATGTATTGCAAATTTAATATAAGGTCGATCAAAAAATTAAATTAAATGTACCAAAACACCTCTTTAAAGGGAGATAAAAAGATTTCAACATAGGAAGAAAAAAAACCTCTACACAAAGAAAAACTAAAGTTTTACGAAGGAAGAATCATAAATCTCCACGCTATGAATCAAATAACTAGTAATCTAATACTTGGAGTAATCATATTCAAATGTTTAAATTAATCTAATACTCTTATTCATAATCTTTTTTAAAGAAATTATTAGTTCAATATTTTTTTTTCTTATTAATTAATTCTGAAATCTAAGATTTCATGGGAGAGGATACTGGAATCATATTCTTACTCAATTTGAGAATGTGATTCTTAGTTAGATAATTAATAAGAAATTACTTTTTTATTCTTACTTATTTTAAATAAGAAAATTATAAAAATCCAAAACCAGAGTCTAGTTCTCCTTTAAAACTCCTGTCCTCCAAACATAGCTTTCCTTTAATCAAAGTTTCTAAACATTATCTTCAAGGCTATAACTATACATTCTTCAACACCTTCAGAATTTAAAATTATTTAAACAATTAAGATTTATCCCCATGGTTAATTTGTATGATTCTCATTATTTGTCACACCGCGGCAACAATTCACATTGTATATGAAGAATAGTGTTATGATGGCCATTATTTGTCACATCGCGGCATTTTATGTTTAATATTTATATTATTTTTTGATCTCATAATTTATTTTTAATCATCACACATAAAAAGACACGTCATGTAAACCTCAAATGTAGTCGTCAAAATATAATTATTATAGTATTATTAGTATATGAGGTTGTGCGACCTCTCCTAAATATACTCCATTCTCTCAATCCTAGTTATTCATCTAAAAATTGCGTATAAAAGATTAATTATACAAAAAAATAGCTTAGCTGAATATCAGTAAATATTCAATGACCGATAGGTAAACTTTTTAATTTCGTAGTTAAAACCGTAAAAAAAATTGATATAACCCTGTTTAGTAAAAAAAACAAAAAAAAAATTAAAACTAAAAAATCAACTATGTGATAAGAATTTGAATAAAATATTTTCATAATTGAATAAATTGTATTTTATTTTTCAAAATGATGGTTTAACTTTACAATCGGCTGTTTAAATTTTAAAAGTTCATTTAAAAAAAAAAAAGAGTGTTTGTTTACATATTTTTTAGCTTTTTACTTGTAGCGCTCAGTAAAAAGCTCATGAAAAAGTAAAAAAAAAAAAAAGAGAATATATGTACTTATAAGTTTTTGCTTATAGTTTTTCATTTAGAATAAAAAACTTTAAATTCTCTTACTTAAAATTAGAAGTGAACAACTGTAATATATATATATATATATATATGACCTCTGTTTAAGTATTAAAGATTTTTTTTCCTAAAACTTTTTAAACATTTTTGTCTAAATCTGACAATTCGCGATAAAACAAATATAAAAAAAGCATGTTTGTTTTAACCAAAGTTAGAATAAAATAATATACTACACATATGAAAATATGCTTTATAAAAGCTTTAAAATTGGCTTTTTTTGGTCTTATTTAATTTTTTTAAGTTTTATTCAAATATTCTTACTTAATAAATTTTTGAATCTAAAAAAGTATAATTATTAAATTGACCATTATAAGGAAATCACTGAAAAAAATCATATAAAAAGAAGGGTCCCTAACACGAACTAAATCAATAGTGTATTAAGAAGTGTCTATTTGACAACAACTTTCCTCAGGTTTTTCTCTTCATAATTTCATTTCTTATACATATGCATATGCATATGCATATGCATATGCGTTTAGGTTTACATATAATAAAAATGTGGTGTTGTACTATTCATACAATATGCACTATGGGCACGTTTGGATTGAGGCATAAGGGTGTCGGATTAGATTAAAAAGTATGAGGGTCTATTATTTTACTTTTTGTCTTCTCAATAAATAATTTTTCATTTGTATCGCGAGATTTAAACTAGTTGATCAATAAATTATGAATTTTTAATTCTAGATTCATAATATTAATAATACCAAACCTCTTCTGTGTTATTAGTAGTACTAGATTTTAGATTTTTTTTTATTTAACGATTAAAAATAACTTTACAATTTTTATCTTATTATTTATTTTTCACGCTTACGAAACGTGAATTAAATTTTTCACTGTACACATAATTTATCTCATAATCTCTTGATATTAAAAATTATATTTATGTAAGACATAAAGTAATAATTATCCCTTATTCCCACATTCATTGCCCATGAGTCATAAATTGTGAAATATTAAAAATTTGTAGTTTAAGTACCTTTTAAACATTTTTAACTGTTTTAAAATATAATACAAATGATAAAAATATTAAAATATTTTTGGAGTGTTTTTGTAAATAAAATATTACAAAAGACTCTTTAAAAGCTCATTTGTTTTGGTTTTTTATTTTTTTTATTTTATTTACATCTTTCTACTACTACATTTTTTTTAAAAAAAAAAGGTCAAAAACTTAAAAAGCCTAAAAAAAACCTAAGCCAAACACATTATTAGCACGTTAGAAAAGATTCCCAGATTAGTAAGTGACAACTGCGTCGAAAATTCGGTTTAGATGGCTCTGCACATTTTACAATCCTAATGCTAATACCTACCCTTTGGGCCTCTGTGTTAAAGAGTACTTTGAATATATATTAAAAAATAAGAGTTGCTCTAGATATATGATGAATCGTGTATATGCAAGTCTCACAAGCCCGCACCATATACTACTGTCCGTACGGTCCCGAGCATCGTCATCAGAAAGATGGCCGGAATGCTTCTCGGAATTGATTTGCACCGGAGGAGGAGAACTAACTGTCAACGCCTACGCGAGGACACTCCTCTCCACGGAACCCCCTCTCTTAACAGATCACGCCTCCAACCAACTCCGACCACCGCCGCTGCCGCTGACACCATGGATGAAACCGCTCTAACTGCCCGCCGCCGACTGGGAGAGAAACTCGGCTATTTCTCCCCTTCAAGGTTCTCTCTTTTTTTTTCTTCTTTTAATCAAACGCTGCTTCTTAATTTCGAGTCATATATTAGCCGGAATTTCTAGTAGGAGCGCCCATAAATTGGTTCAAAGTTACGTAATTCTTCTGGTTTGGTTTGATTTCTTTTATAACCATTTATTATGGTTCGATTTTTAAATTAAACTTCTAAAAGTTTGTAAGATATCGGATTAAATTATTCTTTAATTTTGTTATTTTTTATATTAAAAAAACTAAAAATATCAATTGCTCTCTTTCTTCTCTTCTTTTTTTTCTTTATTTTTTCTGTTTTGTAATTTATTATGAAGAGATAATATATAATACATAATTTATAAATACAATTTTATTGGTAGTTTTATGAAATAAACAATAAAATAATATGAAATAAATATATAATTTTTTAACATAAAATACACAATTAAGTATTTTTACTTGAAACCACGGTGTAAACCGAAACCAAACCAATTAAAAGTAAACAAACAAATAATCGAATCGATTCAGTTTGATTTTTAGTGCTCGCGGTTAAATTTTGATCCATAAATTTTTAAAACCGTTCAAAATTATGTGTTTCTTGACTTAGCTAAAAATTGGACCAAAACGAATCCGAAAACGCCTAATTTCTATCAATCACCCCTAATTTCTATCAATCACCCCATTCGTTCATAACAGGACGAATAGAGTTCAGGAAAGCGAAGGTAGAGGAAGAATTAGAATAGCGATGATCGCGAAGGATGGGGAAGATCACCTCGTTTCGAAGATTTTGGGGAGAACCTGGAACTTCCAAGCAAACGCAAACAAATCGAAAGGGCAAGTTTGCGTGGTGTGCTTGGAGGATTTTGGGGCGGAGCAGCAAGTGACGGAGCTACCGTGCTCTCACAAGTTTCACTCAAATTGCCTCCAGCCGTGGCTCGCCGCACATCCGAATTGCCCTAGCTGCCGAAGTCCTGTCCAACCCTAGCCAGTTTCAGCCTTTGTAATGCGCTCTCTGTGTATGGAAATTCTAACAGATCTTCCTCCATGGAATGAAAGTTATTCAAATACATCCGCTATTTTCAGAATTGTGTTTAATCCAACAGTTCTGCAGACGCTAAGGTGACATTCTTACATATAAGAGTTTCATATTAGTAGGGTGAACACGGTCGAATTGATCTAGTTTTTAACAAATTTTAAAAAGTATAATCGTGATCATTAGTTCTATAAATTTTGGAACAGATTCTGATTATTGACCTTAGTAGAATCGATTTAGAACCGATCTGTTTTAATGAATCAGCTCGGCCCGAGCTCGTAGCTCTAACCCCAGGCTTGGGCCTCCCCTGAGCCCGTGGGACGGGCTAAGGCCCGAAACCCGAGCCCATGCCCATGCTCGACACCTCCAACTCTAATGGTTAAAAATTTGAAACGAATAGCTAAGATTTTTATTTTTTGAAATGAATGGCCAAGATTAAAGTGTTCGTTGGGAGCGGTCCGGCCGGCCTGAGCCTGGCCCAACGGCTAATTTTTGTTTTTTTTTTTAAATTATATATTTTTCCTATAAAATTATTATATTTAATTATTAAACTTTTAAGTTTTAATAAATTAATAAACTTATAATAATATAAACTATAATATAAATTAATAATAAATTTGTAATAAACTAATAAATTAATAAACAAATAAAGTATAAACTTATTTAATAAACTAATAAGTTATAAACTTATAATAAATAATTAACTAATAAATTAATAATAATATATTATAAATTTATAAATTTATAATAATATTAATTATAAGCTTTCAAATTAATAATAAACTTATAGTACATAAATTATTAAACTTATAACAAATTAATAATATAAAGTTATAAACTATAAACTTGTAAAGTAATAATAAAATTATAAATTATAAATTTAAAAACTAATAAACAAATAAAGTATAAACTTATAGAATAATAAACTTAATAACTAATAACAAACTATAAATTATCAAAACTAATAAACTTAAATAAACTAATAAATTAATCATGCATTGGCCCTGTTTTGGTGGTTGACTTATTGACTTATTTACTTATTAACAAATAAGTCAAAACACAAATAAGCCAGATTGTTAGGGTGATCTTTGGCTTATTTGCTTATTTGACTTATGTTAGAATAAGGCAACCCAATGGGGGTTAATTAGGTCTTTAAAAAATAAAAGTAATTTTAAAATTTTTTTTAAAACTCTTTTAATATTGCAATCAAATAAAGCAAATATTGAAACAATGCAATTATTAAAAGATGAGGAATAGATAGATAGAATCGGACGCCAAGAATTTATAGTGGTTCAGTTTTATTTTAGCCTACGTTCACTTCTCAAGATCTCTCTTGAGCATTTCCACTATATAGAATACTTCATGGGCAGATTCCAAGACTTTACAATTTTTAAGATTTCGCTTGAATGAGCTGAATGTTTACGAGCGCATTCACAAGCCTAACAGTTTCAAGAAGATCCTATGAAAGCATGTCCATGTTTTTTTCTAATTTCTCTTGAATTCTTTCTTGATGAGTTTCACTTACCCACTCAAAGAATAAAGGGTGATTCACCATTGAATACAATAAATGAAGAGTATTAATAAAAAACTCTCACTCTTTTTACAGAAATTATTTACAATAAATGAGAATGTAAAGAGAGATGAGGAACAAGAATTAGAGTTACAGCAATAAATGTGAGCTTGAGATTCTTTAAATTGATTTGAGTAATGGAACAGTAAATTTTTGTCTCTAATTTAAGTAAATGTTGAGAAGTTACTCCTTATATAAGTTCTTGTGCATTCATGACCGTTGGAGGTAGATTGGAGCAATATATGCTAAAAATTCAGCCATTGAGATCTGTCGCAATTTAAATTTTCGTCGCCGGTGTCGACATAAAGACTTTTGGTGTCGACACAAAGTGTCTAGGGCAGGATTCCTTAAGTAGTTAGGTCGACACAGATATTCTGATGGGTCGATATAATTCTGCACTCTACCGTACCAACATCATGGTGTCGACACAATTGGATTTGGTGTTGACTTGTTTGAAACTTCAACATCTAGATAAACAACTTTGTATCGACTCAACTTGCTCTTGATGTCGACACTAACTTCTGCAAGAAACCTCAGTTCTTTTGTATCGACTCATCTTCAGTTTGTGTCGACTCAAATGTACTCTAAAATTTGAGAGAAGGCGCTTTGTGTCGACTCATGTCTTCTTTGGTGTCAACACTAAATTTTGCAGGTAGCCTCAGAACTTTTGTGTCGACACATCCTTAGTTGGTGTTGACACCTCAAATTCTGTAGGTGGCCTCGGTTGTTTTGTGTCGACACAATTTTTATTTGTGTCGACCCAAACTTCTAGATACCAAAAGTGAGGATCACCTTTGTGTCAACACAAATTGATTTGTCTTAACTCAAATTGAGTCCTTCGACTCTTTTGTGTTGACACAAATCTTGTTTGTGTCGACACTAATTTTGATACCTGAAGATCAATTTCATAAAAAAGTTAGGGTGTCAAACCATTTGATCAAGAAGGTTAACACACTTGATTTACTTCAAGTATATTTTGCCTTAAAGCTTTTTGACTTAATTTTCAAACGAAATAAACACAAAATATTTTTTATTCAAGAATACTAAAGTGTTTGAACCTTTTTAAGATATAAGTCATTTTTTTTGGATAAAGTGTCAACTTAATTGTTCAAAATATGTTAAACACTTTTATTTTAGGAATATAAAATATTATCCATTTTAAATCCATTTATTTTTAAAAAATAAATTATCAAAATTATCAAAATTAAAATAAAAAGCCCTTGGACTAACAGCTTATAAGCCACTTCGTTTGGTTTATAAGCCAGTTTATTTGACTTATTTTAGCTTATTTAGTTACCGAAATAAGTTTATTTGGCTTATTTATTTATTATTTTATTTTTGACTTATTTGATTACCCAAACGACGTTACTTATTTTTTGGTTTATAAACCTAATAAGCCATAAGGCATGTCCTCCCAAACAGAATCAATTATAAACTTATCAACTAGAACTAATAAACTATAATATCATAATAATAATAAGGAAACTTATAGAATAATAAACCTATATAACAAATTTAATGAAAAAAAAAAAAATCAAAAGCCTGAAAGACCCGCCCATGGCCTGAGCCCAGTACTCCTAAGGCCTGAGTCGATTTCCGAACAAAAAAATCCAACTCGACACAAATATTTAGCACAAATACACCTAACTCGAGCCAAACTTAACCAACTGAAATCACGATAAAACCGAAGCCAAAATTACACCCCGTCTTCGTGGTGTCTTGGTCGGTAAGCAATTCACTCAAAGGAGAAGACTTTTTCATTAGTTGATTCTCTTTGCTTTTGTTTCCATCAAAGTCATCTTCCCTTCGTCAACGTATGACAAATGGTACACTTTTATCATCTTTCTGTATCACATTTTGTTTGGCATGTAATGTGTCAAAATCACAGTCCTTAGTGGCATATTTTTTACTTAATTTCATTAATATTATATAGTTATGAAATTATTTTTTATTTTTTTATGACAAAAAAATCAACTTAAGACAGACCTACCCTTAAAACATAAACCTTCAAATACCTATAATCACCTCTAAATTACAAATAAATTATCATATTAGATGATATATAAAACATGATAAGGTTTTGTTTGGAATAACTGCTTATTTACTTATTTAATTTTGTTTATTATTGTTCTTAATAAAAAAAATTTATCATTAACTAAACTATTATACTTTTCGACTTCTCTAATCGAAACGGGTAAAAAAAATAAAAAAATAATCAAAATATAAATAAAATAAAATTTAAAAAAATAAAAATAAATCAAAATAAACTAACATGCAAAATTTTATATTAATTTCATCTTTAATGAATTTTTTTCATTTAATAAGAAATTCATACTTTTTGAATTTATCTTATTAAGACGATTTTAAAAAAAAGCAGTCAAAAAATAAAAAAAATTCAAAAAAAAATAAAAATAAACAAATTTTTTTATATTTAGCCATGTAGAGTCTTATTGACATTGACATGTGTTATACATAGCATGTCTTCTCCTTAGTTGACTAGTATTTTTATCTCTCTCTTCATTTAAAAATTAAATTTTCTTTCTTATTCAATTTAAACCTAATTTTTTTGCTCTCTTTACTTCAAAACCAATTTTTTTCTTTATTTTTTATAATAAAATTATTTTTTTATAAATAGTTAGTTTTGTATATTTTTTTAATTTATTTATATATTTTTCGTTGCTTAAGAGTAAGCAATAAAAATATTTAAACTATCTCCTATAATAATTAAAAATTTATTTATTATTTAAAATTAATTTTATAATTAAATTAGATTTAAAGTGTCTTTAAGTACACTAATTGCTAGGAGTGAACAAGCCAAGTGATCATGTTGTATCAAGAACTAATGGAAGAACCTACTGTATTTTTTTTTTTTGGTACAATGAAAAGAAAGACAAACAAACAAAAAGAGAAATCTACTCACTAAGATAGACAAACAAACAAAAAGAGAGATCTACTCACTAAGATAAACAGTGCTCATGGTGTCCTCCCATAACATCTGTCCCACCGAGGTAGGCGGAGAGACGCACAACAAAAGCGGTTCCTGTTGCTTAGTTCCCAAATTTGTAAGATAATTCGCACTCTGGTTAGTTCCTCTGAAAATGTGCTTTATAGTTGCCACGGTTCTATGCAGCAAAAAGCGAGAATCCTCAGCAACGACTCTGTGCGAAAAGGTTTGAGGTGCTCCCTCCCTAAGAAGTTGCATCGCATCCAATGAATCTGTCTCTATTTTCACATTCTTCCTACCCTTTTCATATGCAATGGTGAGTCCTTTGTAAATTGCCCACATCTCTGCTTTAATGCTGGAATTGGCCTTCATATTTTCATAGAATCCGATCACTCATCTTTCTCTGCTGTCACGAAATAGACCTCCAAAACCAGCTGTCTCTGTACTAATTCTCCAACAACCATCAGTATTTAGCTTGAGATGATCTTTTGAAGGACAAAACCATTGAGTTAGTGGAGGGTTAAGATTAACACAATCAAATATATTATTTAAAGCCTCTTGAATCTCAGATACATAGGTGTTTATTTTTCTAGCACTTTCAAACACATTAGAGTCTCTATTTTCAAAACATTTGGTGTTCCTATCTTTCCAGATTTGTCAGGGGATAGTAATGAAAAAAATTCTACACTTAAAGCCATTCGACCCAACGGATTTTTCCGTAAGATTGTCTCTAATCCAAATGTTCAGGAGTTTTTCATTTAGACAGGACGTCCAGAGTCTTCCCTTACACATATGCCAAATATTCTTAGAGTTGGGGCAACCTCTAAAGAGATGCTCTATATCTTCTAAATAAATCTTACATCTAAGGCAAAGACCATCAGAGTTTATGCCCCTTCAGCTGATTGGTAGGAAGCCTCCCATGTAATAAGAGCCAAAGAAACCCTTTCAGCTGTTGAGAAATTTTTAATTTCCAGAACCTGTTCCAACTAGAGGTCTGCCTATGACCCCCTTGGATGTGATTTGGTAAGCTGCAGACGTGCATAAATTCTCTTTGGGGACTCAACTCAAACGGGGTAACCAGAAAAAGTGACAAAACGAGGGATGCTAACATGGAGGATGTTTTGCATACTAGTAGGACTAATACTATGGAAAATGAAGGACAAGTTCCAAGACCTTTCCTCATTAATAATGTCTTTAGCAGTCAAGATGCTAGAAATGTGAGGGTCTGGGTTGGTCACGGTTAAAGATTCATTCCCACACCACCAGTTGTTCTAGAGGGAGATGTTTCTCCCGTCTCCAATTTTCCACTTAATGCTTTTTCTAAGGATATCACGGGTGTTTCCAAGACTCCTCCAAATGTGAGAGGATCGCTTTTTATTGGGCCAGTCGGAAAGATGATGTTTTATCAAGTATTTACTCTTAAGAATTTTTGTCCACAAGGTATCCTTGTCAGCTACCATCTTCCATCCAAGCTTGCAAAGAGGGGCTTTGTTATGGTCTCTAGCTTTCCTTAACCCCAGCCCACCATGGTCTTTAGGTTGGCAAACTTGATCCCAGTTAATTAGGTGAATTCTTTTCCTAATCGCAGTATCGGCTCACAAAAAATTTCTGTTGACTCTATCAATCTCATTGCAGATGCTTTGGGGAATCTCCGACGTCTGCATAGTATAACTCGGAATGGCAGCGGTAACAGCCTGGATAAGGGTAGCTCTCCCAGTAAGGGAAAGAGCACGCGCTTTCCAACCAGCAAGTTTCTTTTAGAGCTTTTCCAAGATGAAACTATACGTATTTTTGTTAACCCTGTTGTGGAGAATAGGACTCCCTAGGTATTTACCAAGATCTTGCGTACAGGGAATGCCTAGCTTGACGCTGAGCCGCAGAGTAAAGCTTCTATGGAGGTTAGGGGAAAAAAATACCTTAAACTTTTGGAAATTACTGGTTTGGCCAAAAGACTACAGAAGTCTTTTAGGACATTGCAGATCACATCACAATTAGAAATATCAGCGTGACCAAAAAGCATAAGGTCATCAACAAAAAAGAGGTGGGAAAGGGGGGGGGGAGGGAATTTCCAGAGACCTTAATACCTTTTCACTCACCCGAATTCACTTTAGCCGAAATCATATGAGACAGTCTATCGATACAGAGGACAAACAGATAGGGAGAGAGGGAATCACCCTGTCTCAGGCCCCTCCCGGGGTAAATGGCATCAAGTATTTTCCCATTCCAAATAATAGATGAATTGACAGAAATAACACCGTCCATAATTAGGTGAACCCAATCTTCGTTCAGATTATAATAGGTGAGAGTGTCTTTCAAAAAACTCCAAGACACTTTGTTATAAGCTTTTTCAAGATCAATCTTAACAACCATGCTACCTTTAGTGCCTTTCTTGTATCTCAAATAATGGATAACCTCTTGAGACAAAATGATATTATCAAAAGTGGATCTAGAGGGAATAAAGCTACTCTGAAAGGGACCTATAATATTATTTAGAGGAGGTCTAAGCCTGCTGACCAAAATTTTAGAGATAGTCTTATAGGTCACATTGCAAAGACTTCTAAGCCTGAACATCCTCATATGATTCGGGTTATCGATTTTCAGGATCAATGCAATCAACAACTTATTAACCCCCACAAGAAGCTTCTTTTGTCTAAAGCAGTTCCTCACAAAGTCACAAACCTGACGCCCCACAATATCCCAACATTTGTGGTAGAAGACGGCTTGAAACTCGTCCGGCCCAAGGGCTTTATAAGGGTTAATACTCTTAGCGGCTTCCCAAACCTCTTTATCAGATATGAGTTTACAAAGCGAATCATTATTCTCCCTAGTTAAAGAAACATGTGCTGGGGGTTCGATAACACCATATTCTTCCGCATGAACCGATTGAAACAAGTCGTTGAAGAAGTTCCTAACAAGGTTTTTAAGATCTTGAGGGTTATTAACCCATTGGTTGTTATCGTCTTTAAGCATGCAAATCTTATATTTGCGTCTTCTAATAATCGTGATGAGGTGAGAAAATTTTGTATTTCTTTCACCCAACTTAATCTAATTGAGGCGGGATTTTTCAAACCAAAAGATTTCCTCTTGAGAGAGGATGAGATTGAATTCTTTGGTAAGACTATCCTGGAGATGTAAAAGATTGGGAGAAAAGTTATCCTCCAGGGCTTTTTGGAGACCAAAGAGTCTTCCCAAGATCCACCTTTTCTTTCTAAACAAATTACCAAACACATTTTTATTCCAAGCAATAACATCCGACCGAGGTGACAGAAGACATAGAATCAATCAGATTAGCATTCAGGACCAAGCATTAGAGATAACATCTTTAAAACTAGGATCAAGAAACCAAGCAGCTTCAAATCATCTAAACGGTTTAATAAAAGAAGATTGCGGAGTGATACCTGCCGTCATGACCATAATCGGGGAGTGATCAGAATAAATTCTAGGTAAGGTTTTAACAATACCATCGGGGAAAAGGGCTCTCCATTCTGGGTTGCACAGAGCCCAATCAATTCTTTCCTGGGTGTTCGCCAACCCCCTTCTTCCGTTGGACCAAGTCATGTGAGGCCCCGAGTTGGAAACTTCCAGCAAGTGACAGTTGTTCATCCTTTCAAGAAACCTTCTCCCTCGAGCTGGGTTACTAGGAGGTGAGAAACTCCTCCTGTCTTGGTTTCCTCTAATGTCATTAAGATCCCCCATAACCAACCAGGGAGAGTTGGTGGTCTGGGCATGGTTTTGAAGGTTTTCCCACAGATCAGCTCTCATTCTAACATTGGGACTAGCATAGACAGCCGATAGAATCCATTCCTCATAGTTTTCTTTTCTAATGGTGGCATGAATGACTTGGTTAGATATCTCACTCACACTCACAGCCACAGAGGTTGGGCCCCAAAGAATCTAAATACCCCAACTCTTCCCGTAGGGTCAATGTAAGAAGAAGCAGTAAGACCAAGGTTATTAAAAAACATCCCCATCAAGCTAATAGCAACTTTGGTTTCCATCAAGATAACAACATCAGGTCTATGCCTACAAAATAGATCCTTAAAATGCCTCTTGAAGTTATAATTCCCTGCTCCACGGCAGTTCCAGGCTAATGTGTTGAAACACATCATGGCAGATTGTAAATTTAGTTCAGAGTCAGATGGAACTCCTAGAAGGCTATTTACCTGGCTCTGATTGTCTCTCATACCCTTGAGTGACCCCATTTGTACCACGCAATGCTCTGATCCCTTTATACTTGTCCACCCTGGTTTTATGAGGATTTTTGTCTTCTCGCTCCACCATACGATGTCTACGAGGTGAATAGCTTCGTTCTCTGGATCGAAAACTAGGCTCT